>CAJNDS010002667.1:0-20000 GCA_905221605.1 Symbiodinium natans | reverse complement strand
CAATACCCTAAGTTCGATTCTCAGGAAGATTAGAGGCTGAAAGTTATTTGTCAACTGTGCATGCAGAGCAACGCTCCTTAGCAAAACAGGGGCGCAGCAGCACACATCTTTAGGCCCCAGCATGAACTCTCAACCAAAACACTCCTAAAACCAAGCAGGTGTTGGCCTGCTCTTGCAGGCGCGCAAGAGGGAGGGGGGGGAGGGTGTACGATCGAAAGTAGTTTTCAGGCCAGCGCAGCGTTTTCCAAATGATGCAGAGCATTTGTCCAGTGAAGGCGTTTTAAGCTTGGAAGGTTTGGATGCTGCGTCGCTTCTATAATGTGAGCCAGTATCCTGGAACCCTGCTTTCTTTTAGAATCTCGAGTCGACAGCCCTCCTGGCCAACCCTCGGGCAACAGATTAAAGGCACTGCCCTCTGTTGTTGGCCGCATCGCCTATTTTTGAGCCTTCCTCGTCATCGCCACGGGTATCGGAGCGCCACTGACATCCTTTAACTTTGACTGCGACTAATGCGACAACCACCCTAATCACGAGGGCATGAGGGCTTACAGGTTGAAGCACTGCCTGGGGCAATGTGGTCTCTAAGGCAGGTATCCAGGTATCCATGCTTAGTTCCATGCCTTGAAACCGCATAGCTTCGAAACCGCGAGTCCTGAAAATGCCATGCCTCAAGCCCCCTCCGGTTCAAAGACCCTTGCAGGTCTTCACAATACACGCCAAGAATCTGCAGGCAGGCAGTTTGGGATGCGATTTGATAAAGTCTGAAGGGCACCTGCCTGTCGAACCTCTCAACGCCAAAGGGGTAATCTCTCAACTTCTTGCGCAGCGCTTGAAGCGGTTCCGAAGCTTTGCTGGTGCCTGCTAGAAGGGCTGCAAAAGAAATCCTGCCAAAGCTCAAGACTCCAAGCGGGTCCTTGCTCGCACAGGAAATCCAGCCAAGTTCAATAATAATTTCAGAGGCCGTTCGTGGTGGTCAGCTCAGCGGCCAGGTCCAGGCTTCAAGCACAGCTCTCAAACCCAGCAAATACGAGGTGCAGATGCGGGCGTGCATGTCAGCGACGAGCCTCACTGCACGAAGCCTGTGCCTCAGGATGGATGGGTCAGGATGGATGGGTTGTCCAGTATCTTTTGAGCTTTCAAGGCGCAGATTATGGGTTTACAGTTCTGAGACGTTTGCTTCAGGTGTTCTGGGGCGGGGTGTCATCGGCATTTGAAAATCTCGTTCACAGGATTTCCATTCAAAGGTTGCTTAAAATTTTAAGTGCTGGTATTCGCTGGCATGTCGTGTCTAGGCCGCACAGGCTTAGGCTTTACAGGTCTGACCCAGCTGGTCTCTCAAGCTCGGTGCCAGTAAGCCTTGCACATGCAAGGCCGCAAGGCCCAGCAATGTCCAAGAGCGTTCGGTTCACAGTAGTTGGTCTTCAACACGATCAACTGTCCCTAGGGTGTTCAGACTCACAGAGCCTCACCACCCACGCACCCTAGGCCCCAGCAGAGACTTTAGGGATAACCACACGCACACTAAACCGTACTTGCCTGGCCCATTCGGAACCCTTGGACATGCTAGAGGCAGAACATGGCAGAAGCATTATTTACCGGGCGAAAGCGGCGAAAGAGCTTAAGGTTCCTTCACGGAAGACCAGATCTGCTAGGCAGCAGGTGTCAAACTTGTGCAACATTTTGGTTAGTTGGTTAAGGTAACTTTCAACATGGAGAGCGCAGATACTTTCTCGAGTTGTCAATGGTGTCTGCTTCTTTCACTCCTGAGGCACAGAGATTCGAGGCCTATTTGTGGAAGGCCTGCCTCATGTTCTGCTATGGCCCTGCTCAAGGACCATGGTCGCTCACGTCATCATGGCGAAGCCTGTGCAATTTCACCACGTAGAGACTTGCAGACCTTCCGAGGTTCTGGAGCCTAGACTAGAGGACGCAAGAGCCCAGACGTTTGCAGGCAATCTCATCTCGGTGATTCTCGAGATCATGACCTTTCACCCAGGCCGCAGGGCCACAGTGTTAGGTCCAAGCCGGATGCCCGAAATCTGATCCCAAAACGTCAACCTTGCAAGTCCCAAATCAGTGGCTGAAAGAGACGGTTTTGGGGCTTGGGCTTGCCCCGGACTTGCGCTGTGCGCATTTCAGCATTCGAGCCTACCCGCGGGGTAAGGCTTTGGGGTTAGCTGTGGGGTGCTTAACATGGCCATTCCCTGAGTAGCATTTAGCCTTTCCAGGCTAGTCCCCTCAACTCCATAGACCTGAACATCCCCAAAACCCGTTTACCTCACGCCTCAAGCCATAAAACCTTGAACCCCAAACTCCTGATGAACATGGAAAGTTGTAAGGTTGACGGGTGCCTAAACCCTAGAACTCTACTGTTCCAGATTGCCCATGTTTCTGGGGTTAAGGCTTTGGTACCTGAATCCTGGCCTACACAGTCCCAACGTCCTGAAACTCGGATTTCATTGGGAAGCTCCAAGGCTCGGACGAGCTGCAGAAGCTCTTCTTCGAGCTACTGGTAGGCGCTAGGGGGCCCTCCTGTGCCATCAGGGTGTGGCATTTATATTTTTGAAGTCTCAGGATGGTAACCTTGGATCGGGGCTCACAGCCGAATGTTGTTTGGAATTGAAATCAGAAAAGGATTGAACATGGGTGTTGCTTCTTGAATGTTATTTGTTGCGAGCTTTGGGGAACGGGCCTGGTGTTTTTGTTCTTTCCTGGCCCTGGCATGGTTTTTTGACAAGGTTGGCGAACCCCCCTCGCCCCGAGCCAACCCCTGGTCCCAGTACCCTGACCCTCTGATCCTGTCAAGCGTCCAGTCCTCCGTCAACCAACCCATGATCCGAGGGGCTGCGCACCCGCCAACCACAACTATGCCAGCTTGCTTCATACGAGCGTCGTGTTGGAAGGGGGGGGGGGGGGGGGGGGGGGGGGGGGTGAGCTGCTGCACCCGCCTCCGCTCCTTGAAATTAAAAGCTGTGCAAACTTGCCTCTGAGCCTTTAAGCCTAAGGAATGCGTGAAAGTGCTGGCAGTTACAGGGCCCACCTCCCCAGGGGAGAGAAGAAACAAGGTAGCAAAGACACAAAACCTTTACACGAGCAGTGTGCTTAGAGACGGGGCGTGGGAACAGGTTTTTTAGTCAGCAAAGAATGTTGCAATTTACATTTCAAATGTTGTTACTGACAGCGTTTTGAGCTTGTGAACTCCAGAATGCAGCGTATGGAGCTTGCATCTCTTGCGGAAAACAAGCATACAGCAATTGAAGTCTGTGAACCGTCAGAAATGCTCTGGTTGAGAGCATCTGCGGTTTGTGTTTAGTCAGAAATGCGGCATTATGTAGCACTTGGAGCTCATCTACAGCGATTTGGATAGACATGCTGTAATTTACAGCTTTGGGATAGAAATGCAGAAGTTTACAGCATTTGGAGCCTTGGAACATCTAAAACTGCTGCATTTTCAGCATTCTGAGCCTGCAGAGAGCCAGAAATGCAGAAGGAGCCAGGAAGGAGGGAGCCGACGATACCAGCAGCAAGGAAAACAAGCCAGGGCCAACCTTATTGAAAAGATAACATCTCCGCCTTTGGGGAACTAGTCGCTTCCAGCCAGCACACACACACACAGGCTCCGCCTTGGGACAGAACGAATCAGGTTCCAAGGCCTCAAAGCCTGAAGCCTGCAAGCACTCCGCAAACCCTACTCGGCCCTGTCGATCCCTGTCGCAAGCTAAGCCCTTTCGAAATGGAAGTTCGGGGTTGTGAGGGTTTGCGCTTCGAGCTGCGTTGCTTGCTTCTTTGGATTTAGGGCTTGAGGCTGCAGACGATTAGATTTTAGGTTCTTTTGTGCATGTAGGTGGAGCTTACTATCTTACCTTCGGACAAAGGTGAGCCAGGATGGGGCAGCCGATAGTTTACGCAGTTTTTGCTGTGGACAGCAATGGTAAAGTGCATTGACACGGGCCTAAGCAAGTGTTGTTCGTACACCGTGTACAATGAGCTCCAATGAGCCACCATGACCATGGGTCCCACGTGTATTCAGATGGGCACCACCAAAAAAGAAGCTTACCATGGCCCACCATCACAACACACTTAAAAGCGGTATCACACAGGCCTCGTCGCCCACGGGCGAGAGGCCCGTGCTGCCGCAGTGGCCGGTGGTGGTTTGGAGGCCACGTGCCGCATGCTCGAGGCTCGTGGGCTTCTTCGGGTGAGTGTTTGGCTAGAGGGTGTCGTTCCATGATTCTCTTCACGGGTCGCAAGGGTTTAGCTGCAGGACTCCCGAGTGTTTGCTAGAAAGGGTGCAGCAACGCGGCGAGCATGGAGGGTATGATGAGTCAGGTATGCTGTAAGTACAGACAACTGATGCCAACAACATGATGCAAGTGAGCATGTCTGCATTGCGCTTGTGCGCACACGTGTAGATGAAAGGACGCATGTGAGCGCACGTTCGGATCCTCAAACCCGAGATCTCAGATGCACTTCGTCTTAGCCTTCTAGCTTTAGGTCTGCTCAAGTCTTTGAACCCCAAGCGCTACATCCTTCCTTCCAAAAACTTTGAAATTCACATCTTGTTGAGTATCGAACCGTTTCGAACCCGATTCGATGGAACCAGGAACTGTAAGTCCGCCAGTATGGGCAACTCAATTTAGATTTCAGCTTTGTTTGTGAAGCCGTGCGGCATGAAAGCAAGTATTGACAGCCCAATGGTCTCCCTGAGGCACCTTTCAAATAAGAGTGAGAGCGCTCCAAACGCATACGATTCCGGCAAGTTCAAGACTTGAAGCTACTCCTCAACTGCCCACCCAATCGCCAATCAGGATCTGCCAGTACCAAAACAGCCAGCAACTGCCAGACAGACTTGAAGAACTCAGACATCACTGTCCTGCGACTCTTTAATTCCAAACTGCGCCCAGCCATAGAGACTTGAAGATCAAATCCGAAGACTTCTTTTGCAGGCCCATCCGACTGCAGCTCCGATGCAAGTGGAAGCGCCCGGGCACCCGAGCAATCGGGTTTCGGATCATTTGGGGCTTACCTCTGGGCCTCCTGTCTGGCTTGCGTACAAGCCCTTTAAGCCTTAAAGGCCCCAAATGCCATAAAGCCCGGCCACTGCACCAGAACTTCAGCAGTGGAAGACTTGGTGGGAGCTGAGGGTCCGGAGATCTGGGAGGATCAGGTGCCTGGTAAAGTCGCTGCTGTGACATATCTTCTGCAGCAACTGAATCCTTGCAATCCTTGCGGCGCACGGCCGTGGCGTTTTCCCCATCCTGGCAACAGCACCCACCGTTGTCCTTGAACGGTCAACTTTCTTGGTGCTTGGCCTTGATGGAAATGCTGGCGCCGGCTTGAGGCCGAATCCCTAAACCCTTGCTTAGAGGTAACAAGGGCACCAAGATAACTTTCAGCTTTTGGGTGGCATTTGCATTGCAAGGAACAGCACTTTGATCCGCGATGTGCAGGGCATCCTTTTCTGTGCATGTCTCTTGCCCATGTGAGTTTCCAAAAAGTAGAAGGTCGGGTAGGTTACGACATCGCACGACTATTCCACTAGGTCTGAGTCAACTATCGAAGGTAGCGTAGTGTGGAGGTTGGTAAACTTGGCTCTCGAGTTGACAATGTGGTTTAGAAACTCAGGACTCACGCCCCTACTCCGAATTTTTGACAGGGTTCCATCCTGAGGCTGAAGCTCCTATGCGCCTTGGCCGACGGCGGCCCTCATGTTCGAGCCAGGCCGGAACCTAACGGCAGAGCATCTGGGAGCGCATCAAGAGTCCAGCAACAACGTGCATACCAAACCTTTGCCCTTATCAAACCCAGTCCCTGGATCCTAGGCCTCGAACTCCTGAATGCCCAATATACCCAGCAAACGCCCACGCTGTTTTGAATCATGTTGAATCTTGTGGGCTGCGGGCGTGAAGTTGATAGCCTAAATCCTGGGCCCACGTCCTCATCCGCATGTGGCTTTCCAGCACCCCTTAACCTTATTAAGCTTATTAACCTTAGTAACCTTATTAACCTTATTGACCTTAATGACCTAAGGTTAACCTCAAGAGATTCCACAACCGATGCAGGCTCGAGGATGCTGGTGGCTTGCTGCTCACTTTGCATGCCATGGAGGCTCAGTTGAGGGCTCCTTTCCTGATCAGCCGTTGCGGGTAGTCCTATGCACGGCTGTCACAACTTCAGAAACCGCACATGCAATCCGGAGTCGGGATAAGAGGGGAGGAGGGTCAGGGAACTTCGCACATTAGTCACATTAGTTGTGGGTAGGTCTTCAGAACATGTGTCAGAACAAGCACATGTTAAACTACACTTGCATGAATGGACGTGTGTGTGTGTGTGTGCTGTTGATGGTGGTTTTGTACGGGGTTCCGTGTATGTTGCTTGTATGATCGAAGAAGCAAACATGATGGTTGCTTGCTCATAAAAAGAAACAGGGTTTTCACATGTCATGATCAGACCGTGATGCACCGTTATAAGCCTTCGGGACGGAGGGACCAGGTCCTGGTTTACAGGCCGGGCCTCCCTGATCGATCCCACACCCACAAACAAACGCACAAACACAGAAACGCACAAAAACATAGTTCGCAAAAAATTAGATGACGTGCAGCCGCCAGTTCACAACGATGTTCACAATGCAGCAAGAAGCCGAAGCTCGATGTCACGGCCATCATTCGCCTTAAAATACTGACCTGTATATATATATATATGGTATACATATACATCTACATATACATATACATGTATTTGTTTTTTGGTACCCCTCCCCCATGTACCCACAATCTCCATGGGGGGGGGGGTATATGTATGTATATATATATATATATGTATGGTACCCCCCCCCCCCCCAAAGATCCACCTGTTTTCGCTGCATGAGATAGAATATTCACGTAACCCGGAACCATCTGCTTAACATTTATAAGGATTTCAAGGGGCAAACACATGACGATAAGAGATTGAAATCATGTACTTGAGCGAGGCCCCGAATTTAAGTCGCATTTAAAAGTTAAGTGCAGGCAAGCCCCAGGAACCAAGGACTCTTGATTCTTGGTTCGTTCTTGGTTCCTGGGGTCTGGCCGCATTTTACTTAAATTTATAAATGCAGTGTTAAACGCAGCCAATCCCCAAGAACCAAGAACCAAGATGCTCAGGACTCTTGATTCTTGGTTCTTGGTTCCTGGGGTCTGCTTGCATTTAGCTTAAGTTGTTAAATGCAGTTTTGAATGCAGCCAGGCCCCAGGAACCAAGAATCAAGAGTCCTGAGCATCTTGGTTCTTGGTTCTTGGTTCCTGGGGTCTGCCTGCATTTAACTTAAGTTTTTCAATGCAGTTTTAAATTTAGCCAGGCCCCAGGAACCAAGAACCAAGAATTAAGAGTCCTCAGCATCTTGGTTCTTGGTTCCTGGGGTCTGCCCGCATTTAACGTACATTGTTAAATGCAAGTTTAAATGCAGGAAAACCCTAAGCCCACCATCTTCAACACTCCGTACTCAAATCTGGGAGTCGCGGACTCATTTCCTCTCCATACTCTGGCTTTAGGATTCACTGGCTCATTTACACCACAAATTCACTGACCCGCTGACGCATCAACCCACACTCACTCGACCACCGACTCACTCACTCATTGCTTACAAGCGTGGAGTTTGCTTATAAACAGGGGGGGGGGAAGAAGGAGGGTATCAGGGGTCTTCCACATAGCCAGGACCCCTAAACACCCCTCCGCGCTCCCCTTCCCTCAGCTCCACTGCGGGCTTATTCTCTAAACCTATTGGTTTAAGGCCCCACCCCTAGACACCCCTCCGCGCTCCCCTTCCCTCAGCTCCACTGCGGGCTTGTTCTCTGGCCCCGAAACCCTTCGGGTTAAGCAATTAAACCCAGACGCTTAACTTTTAAACCCTATATGGTTAAGGTTTAAAGGTTTAGGGTTGAAGATGTAGGCATTTGCACATAAGTCAGCAATTAAACCTAAACCTTTAAGTTTGAACCCTATAAGTTTCATGTTTAAAGGTTTAGGGATTAAAAACTAAGCCCATAGAGTCCAAACCTTAGGGTTTAAGGCTGAGGCATTTAAACCTTTTGGGGTCTGAACCCTAAAACCCTATAGGGCCCAAAAAGGCTCAAAGGTTCCATAGGCGCTGAAGCTCTACATGCCCAGACCTTAGGGTTGTAAACCATTAAAGCCTCTAGGGTTGCAAGGCTTAGAGTTTTCTGCGGGTTTATCTCTAAAACCCTCACGGGCTTAGCCCTATAGGGTCTAAAACCTCTAGGCTTAAGGTTTAGGCAGTACCCAGGAGTAGAACCTTATAACCCTGTGATTAGGCAATGAAACCTAAGCCCATTTAGATTTAAGGATTAAACCTTAGCCCTAAACCTTTGAGCCCTATAGGGTTGAAAGGTTTAGGGTCTTTTCAAGCTTTTTCTCTAAAACGGTCACGGTAGACCCTATAGGGTTTACAGGTTTCGGGTTTAAGGTATAGGCATTGTCTATAGGAGTAGAACCTTATAACCCTGGAGGGCTTGAGGCTTAAATCCCTAAACCTCAAATCCCGTAGCGTTATGCCTATGTTGGCAGGGCTTGCCTCCTGTGAAAATGCAAAGAGAAAGTAGAAGAAGTGCCCACATCATGTATGTATACAGGGTATAAGTATTGTATATCAAACACACATAATGGAGAAGGCACAAGGTGATGCGAAAAATCATCTGCTGTAAGTCCCGGGGACGCGAGAATACTGTGAGCAAATATCTTTTCACTATTCCCTGAGACCGCCAGAAGTTTTTTTTAGATACTTTACGGTTGCATTTTTGTTTTTCAGTGCTTCAGGTGGTTGTGTGCTGTTATATCTTAGTATAGCGAGGGTTTAGGGTGGTTTTGAGTGAAAGACTAGTGAAAGGGGTACGTATGCCCGAAGGTTTTGTTTAGATACTTTACTGATATCTTTGGATGTTTCAGGTGGTTGTACGTCTCGTCAGGAGAAACGAGAAAACATGCTACGGGAACTGTGTTGTCTATTGCAAGTCTCTAAAACGATGGATCTTTGGGGGGTAGCATATATTAAATACATATATATATATATGTGTGTTTGTATAAAATAGATATTGATATTTATCTTTATCTTTATCTTTATATTTATATATATTTTTTTTTATTTATTTATATTTATATTTATATTTATATTTATATTTATATTTATATTTGTATTTATATTTATATTTATATTGTTATAACTCCTTTATATATTTGTTTGTTTATACATACACACACACACACCTTTTTAACTGCAACACGGACGTGTGCGAATGCGAGCTACACCCCTGGGTTGGGAGCCACCGACTCCGGCAAGCAGCTGCAAGAAGTGGCTTGCTTCGGCTGACAGGCCAGACCGAACAGTGGTTGTTGTGATACGAGCAGCACGGGTTTGTATATTCAAACGAATTGGCAGTGCAACGGCTGTCCACCTACGCCAATGCTTGCGAACAGCAGAAGTCCATAAATCCAAAGCGCAAAAGTCCTAGGTGCAGCCTTGCTTGGGCAGGTCGAAAAAGACCAATTAGCTTTTGTTGACTGAGCTCGAGCTTCCTAAGTTTGGAGACAGCTTTTAGACCAAGCTTGCCTCAGTTTTCAGCACATGCTTGGTCCCACGCGACGCTCTGAGTAAAAGCTTTATGTTACTAATTCAATCAACCCTTAAACGGGCTTACACGGTACTCATGGTTCAATGTTAAGGTGTCATGTCTCCTGGTGTAAATGCGCCAAGTCGATGATTGAAACATCAACACATGGCTGCTTTTGTTGTAAAACAAACTGACAACCCTAAGCCCAGTAATCCCCAAGTATACTTGGCAGGTTTGCGTCGACTATGCAGAAGCCAGGGGCCCGGAGGAAAGATCCCAACCACAAATCCTAAATCCAACTCCTAGACATTCCTGAACCATGCACCCCATGTTTTTTGACCCAACCTTGCATCCTTAATGCAGACACCCTGATCTCCGCCCTGATCTCCGACCGACAATCCCTAAACTCTAAAGGGAGGAGCGCTAGACCTTGCACGTGCCCTTTCCCCTTGACACCCTTTTTCGGAGAGAAGAGAGACAATCGAAACTTCATCCGCCTCAAAATCCACTTCAAAGCTTCACGGGCTGAGGGCTTGAGGAGCTATGGGCTACTGATGGAAGATTGGACAAGAATGTCATGTTCGAATGTCATGTTCTAACCCCCAATCTCGATCTAGGACCTAAAGGCTCATGTCGATGACTGCTGAAACATCAAAGCTTCAAAGCGCAATCTGACGAACCTCCCACTGCGAAGCTAGATCCCTCGGAGCCACAGTCAATAGAGCTTGTACCCCTTTCAAGGGTCACTCACAGGAACTGGTGAAACCACCGAAATGAAACTCGCTTCAACCCAACCTAAGCCTCCCTGAAGCCCTGAAGTTGTGCAGCCCTCAAGTTGCGAAGCCCTAAAAATTTCCCCGAACCTAAGACCTCTAGATGAAGCCGATGCAAGACCCAAGACCCAAAAGCTCTGAAACTCAGGTGCAGCAGAAGGGATGCCGCCTTCTCGGCGACTGGGGCGACGACGACGCGCGGCACCTCCAAGGGCTCGGAAGCCCGACGGTTTTTTTTTGGGGGGGGGAGGGGGAGGGGGGGGCTTCGAATCATCTAGAATCCAAAGCCATGGGCCCCTGGGCTGTAACGCTCAAGGACGTAGAAATCAGGATATTGAAGGGCCTTCTCTAGGTGAGGATGACATGCCAAAGTGCCGAAGTCTTTTGGCCTTCAAGCTCAAGCTTGCATTGAAGCTGGGGTCGGGGTTCCGGCGGCTTAGGCATTTGGAGGAGACACAGACAGAACAGTCCCGCTATGCGCACAGATGGAAGCACCCGAAACACTAGAACAACCCGAACTCTTGAGTGCTTTCCGTGAAGAAGGATTTTTAGAAGTGAGAAGAGGTTGTGTAAGGCGAATGCGAAATCTTAAGCCTTTTAAGCCAAAATCCCAAAGATTGAACATCAAAGAATGTTTGAATAGCGAGTTGGGCCTTTGGAGTTGAGAGACTTTGAGGTTGAGGTTGTACAAAGTCAAGTGTTTGGGGGAGCACGTGGCGGTTCGGCATTTTCGAGCCGGGGGAGCTTGTTTGTAGTGGTTTCTACGTGGTGACTGTAGGCTTTGGGCTTTGGGTCATGTGTTTAGATAGGAGTCCGCACCGAGCTCCTTGACTGCATGACCCAAACCACGAAAGGTGGCCGAAGCATGTGCAATACCTGCCCCAATATTGTCTGTATATCCAACGCATAAGCGCCCCCCGCCCGCCGAAGCCCTGTTTTTTCCAATTCAGAATGCTTGCGTGAACCCCATAGCAGTCCCAAAAACTCTGTTCGAAACCCCTTCGCTCGCCAAGGCTGCTTGACCATCGGGGCTTAATGCCTGTCGTGGCAGGAATGCTGCAACCTCAGGGTTTGCAGATCTGTTTGGATTTGGGTCGGGCAAGCTGTTGCTCGTTTGCAAGTGTTTGCCAGAGATTACAAGCTATGTACTGTTGTGACAGTTTTGTTGTTTCAGGCCACAACATTCCCAAGCTACTTAGCCTTAGGGTTTACCTGCCTTACGGTTAGGCCTTGCTGGAGATCGGGCGGGTGGAGATCCATGATTTCTATCCATGTGTGAAAAAGATGGACTCTCATCCTGCTGCATCTGTATCTGTGAGAGCGTTGACAAGCAACTAAACCATGTACGCCACGGGAAACACGCGAGTAAGATTGAGGCCAGCCTGCCCATCATGTTAAACCCAGATTCCGACGACGTCACTCCTCTCAAGCAATGATAGCCAACACCAGAGGCAGTAAACAGTCGTGCGTCTGTTTGGCATGAAGCTAGGCGGCAAGCCTCTACCGACCTCAAAGATGCACAGGCCCAAATTCCAAGCCCAAGCGTATGGCTCTGCTACCTTCCCATGCCCTGCTAAGGCAAAAACACGTCTCGCCTCGCTGGCCCGTTTTGTCAGAAGGTTTGGGTCAGGGGAATGTCTTTCTTTCAGGGTTTCAAAACGGAGACATTAAGTTCACAGGCTGAGTAGGCTGAGAGTGCTTAGCTGCAAATTCTGTAGGCCTTCCCTCAACCCCACGCACCATGACCACACATAACCAATCCATGATGTGGGGATTCAGGACTGCCCTGCCCCCAACCCCCCTGCCTTTTCGGAGGGAGGACCACAGGCTCGAGGTCAGCACAGGTTTTTTTGTACTCTATGAGCGATGCCCCGTTGGCATCCGCACCGGACCCCAACTGCCGAAGGAGTTGGGCTCTTCGGGAGAGCTTGGCTTGAGTGGTGGACCGTAGCCAAAAGCGGGGACCGTAGCCAAAATAAAGAAGTCTTACAGCGCTTCGCCCTCTGGAATACTTAGTACTTCCCCGTCGAGAGCTTGAAGAACCAGCAGCATAGATGGTGCGCTGCCACCCCGAAATGTAGATCTCAGACCTGAGTCCTACACCCCACCATGTCAGGAAAACGGCAAAGAAACCGTACCATCAGTCTTACAAGCTGAACTGAAACCCCCCCCGGTTTCCGTCCGCGGGCTTTGTACCTTAAATGGGGCCTGAAGCCAAAGAGCCCATCGTGGCGCGAGTTTCGCACAACAACCAAGTCAGAATCCCGCAAGCTCTTATCAAAAGGGATCCCCTTTCGGGTGCGCTACACCAAGACTCATGCCTTAAAGCAATTGATCCGTCAACCCCCTGAGAAGTGAACTTGCCAGAGGCTGGTGAGGGTCCAAGAGGAAGCCGCAAGTTTGCTGCTGCTACTCGTCCGACTCTCGCAGGACCGACGTGTTTGCGAGGACTGTTGTGTTTCAGAGTGAGCGCTTTGTGTAGGTGCATGACAGTCTGTGACCTCACTGCACATGCGATTATTAACAAGTATTCAATATGTTAGAAGTGTTGTCATAACATGTCATAACACACTCGCGGAAGTGCACGATGCTCGCATGATTCACGCATGGCTCCGTGTCAGTATGAATCAGCTTTGCAGGCGGTGTTTGCGCGCACCGTTCCTGCAACTAAGACGAGTTCATAGCTGCACAAGCAACGTGATCTGGTGCTCTGTACATTGGCATCACAGCCAACATCAATCACGCGAACATTCAAGTAGACCTCAAGCCCAGCTGCTGAGTCCTGCAGCGTTTGAACTGCTTTGGTTTTTGTCTCGAGATGTTCAACAAATGTGAGAACCTTCAACTGAGATAATCGTCAGCCTGAAGCGACCCTGCCGAGCTTTTTGACCTGTCAACGGTGAGGCAAGCAAGAGGCCGCAGATTTCTGTAGTCACAGTCAGCGCAGCCATTGCGGATTTCGAACATGGTGATGACCAGCGTCTAGTGCACGTCCTTGCTTCTCCACAACACCGACCTCCGCAAACTACTCTTGAACATGCTGTGGGCCATGTTTACGTCTTGCTTCGCGCGGGACAGGCAATATGATCTTGCACCCAGATGCTTCTAAAGCAGCCCTCGAAAGGAGGCACGCGAGGAGGTTTTGGCGTCCGGCGCCGTTGAAGCAGCTGCGCTCTCGGCAGTTCCTACCGAGCACTTTCTCTTTTGACCAATTCGGCCACGAAATACAACTTTGAAAACAAGAGAAAACAAGACAGGTCAGACCAAACGTCATGCTTCAACAGGTTGTCCCGATGTTTTTTCGGGTGCATGGTTGCCCGATGTGATTGATTTACAAACTACTTGTTCACGTGAAATGTCTGACAGATAGCTTCAAACATGCAATCAACATCATGAAAGCCTACGTCGGAAAAGGGGCCCGACTTTCCGAGCGAAGGGGCTGGACTTTCAGCACAGTTTTTGCAGGTGCAGGAACTGGCATCCCAATTCCCATCACAATTGCAAGTCTCTTCTCTGCCACACGACTTGCACTTTCCCTGTGCCCCGGCGAGAACACAGACTGACGGCTCATGCCTTGTTCGCCTGCTCGTGATGCTGTCAAAGCCTGCTATGGTTTAGAGCTCTGGAATCGTGATCGGCCTCCACCACAATGCTTACTAGTCGCCACCTTCCCCCTGTGTTTTGGAAGTCACAAGTTCGTTGGAGATTGGAGATACGGGCCAAAGATAAGTGCAACAAATCCGAATCCGACAGTCGCAAGGCCTTTTGCCCATGTGAAACTCTCGAAATGCTGAGATGCTCGATGGCATGAACGCCAACCGCAAGAGCGATGAGCTGGGACGCTCAGAACATTTGAACTTATGGGCTCTATTCTGAGGAAAAGGATGTAGGGTCTGGGCGTTGCGCTGTTGGTGATTTTACTCTACCTTCAACCCTTGAACCTAGACCGCCGTGGTTGCCGGGGCACATGTTTTTTCTCGACATGTGATCGGCACCGACTTCAGGATTTCAATTATTGAAGGTGTTCGGCTTGGTCAATTTGGTGTGATTGAAATTCGAAATTCAACCCCGTTGCTGTAGGGAAGAGAGAAAATCTCTGGCTTGTCAGTGTTTATTGATCCAGGCAATTGGATACGCTCTAAGGCCAAAGCTTCCTGAAATTTGCTAAGATCCCCTAATTCCAATTCCTGAAGCCTTGCCTCAAGCAACACATGCGATTTAAGGCCTTCTGCTGGTGTGACCCAGCAGGCTGAGAGATAGAAACGAGTGGAGTGCGCATTTCCCCCGTCCCAGAACCCCCATCCATTGCTGAGGCACACAAACGCGGAGATCTTTTACACGCAAGCAACAAACCAAAAGTCATGATGCTTAGGTGTGTTACTGTACATGATGTGTTAAAAGTGTTGCTCAAGACCTTCGGGAGCCTAACAGCAACAGGGAAAACAAGTGGCACAACTAACTACTGCAGAGATATACGGACATGTGCAAGAAGGCGTTTCAGCACCTTCGGTCTTAACCAGAAGCCAAGGCTGGCTTACTGCGGCTGCGCGTGCATGGCACTTCTGGCTCGGGGTCACGCTGCAGCTGCAGACACTTTGATTTTCATTCGGAGTTAGTTTTTTTGAGTTTATGGGCATTCTGTGCTTGACGATGGCAAGTGGCACCTCTTCTTCTGATGGAGCCGTTCGTGTTTAAGATTCGGTTTTCCGCTTGGTTCTGCCAGGGTGTCCAAACATTACTCGGGGTGCAAGGACCGCATTTCAAAGCACCACGGGGCCAAGATCATCGTGCGGGTCCGGGAGCTCGGTCTTTTGAGGGTTTGGGGCATAGGAGTCACACGTGAACACGGTAAGCTTTAAACACCGCCAGGCAATGCTTGTCAAGCGAGAGCGGCGTGACCTCCAGGAGATCCGGCAATCACAGTTGAATACTGGCTGACTCGGCATAGCGGAGAACAAGAGATCAGCGCAAGATTTGCTGAGTCCACCGCACAATCATGAAGGTTTCAATGAGGAGAAGACAGCCCTGCTTTTGTTGATGGTGCCCAGTCTTCCTAAAATTGCACGGTCTTAAAGCGAGGCAAGTGATGCGCTGGGGCTGTTATTTCAATGCGCAGCCCTGCTTTCCAAATTCACGAGTTGTTTATGCGCGCAAAACTTGTTTCAAAGGGGATTTCGTGCAACCACGAACTGCACGTGCAGGAGAGCGCTCTGGAAGCATTGCGATCGGTGTCTGCAGACAACGCGTCGAGCTTAAAGCCACCAGCTTTGTTTGGTCTGAAGCTGGCTACTTGCATACCCATCAGGAACGAGTCAAAGCAAACTAGAGAGTTGTGCGAAAGCATTGTAGGGCAGTCATAAAGACCTCACCATCACGACATCGTCCGGGTCGAGGAAGACAGCATCTGATGGGTTTAGGTTGGTTAGGGTTTAGGGTTTAAGGGTTAAGGGTTTAGGGTTGAGGGTTTAGGGTTTAGGGTGTAGCATTGATCAGCTGTACGCAATTGTATGCAGACATGCCCACCCCAAGACCACCCAAACACTACTCAAAACGAGCCAAACCAGAGCCAGCCAAACCCAAGCCAGCCCACATCCAAACACTTCTGCACTCAACTCTGTACTTCGGACTAACATCTAGTACGCTTCCTTATGTCATGGAGCTTGATGCCTTGTTGCAAGGTGACATCTGAGAAGATGCCTTGGAAAAGATATTAGATTTCGAGCTTTCGAGAGAGAAAATTTGGTTTTGCACTGGGAGAGCTGAGAGCTTCTCATTGTTCCATCTGGTATCAAGGCTGTGTGCGAAAAGGCGTGATGCTAGAAATACGCCTTGTGAAAGTCTTGTCTAGAAGGTTGCGAGGGCCAAATTAGCGTTCGCGTTGGGGGCCGGAGGGCCTTCCCATTGTATTTATTCTCGACGTCGGGGTGTCATGGTGTTACTACAAGCAGGCTTTGTGAAAATCATGTCTAGAAGCTCACCAGAGCCAAATCAGCGTTTGCGTTGGGGGGTGTCTTCGGCCGGAGGGCCTTCTCATTGTTTTCTCCTCTTTTTGCCGGAGCGTAAAGGCTGCATGGTGAAAGACCCTTTGCTAGAAGCTGGCGAGAGCCAAATCAACATTTGTGTTGGGGGGTGTCTTCGGCCGGAGGGCTCACGGCTACGTGGCGAAAGACCGATGGGACAGCAGGAATTTCTGGCCGAGGCTTGTATGGGGTAAGAGACAACAAGCCTGCCGCTGAATTCAAAAGAGCCCCCCATTAGGCCTCTCAAGAGCCACAGGCCTTCAGGGCCTCCCAGCACTTCTCAAAACCTTACGAAAATATTTTTGAGAGGCTGCCCTGCAAAAAGCCAGACCCTGCCAAGATCTTCAAACAGAAGGTTCCAAATCCTCCCAGAGGCCCTCTCAGGAGGGGTGAAAGGGGCTTTGCAGGAACCTGCCTCGAGCCTCGCAGCCTGCATAACCTTGTAAGGGGGGGCCTCCCAGGCTTTGAGCAGTGGCCCAGGCTGTGCCCGAAAAAGGGCCCCTGGTCCAGCAAAGAAGGCGGTAGTCGGCACAGCCCCCAGAGGGGTCAGGGAGGCCTCAGGGGGGCCCCAGGCCAGAGCACAGCCAACAGCGCAGAAAAAAAAATATAAACAGTCACTGAGCTAGGCGACTGTAGCCTGGCGACCTCTCAGGGGTGCGGTTGGCAGGCTCTGCAGCTCAACAGAGCCTGCCATGGAGGGGTGGCGGGCGGGTTTAGGGTTGCCCGTCAACCCACCCCGGCCACCCAAACTATACTCCATAGGGTTTATGGAATGTATTTTCTTGTGCCCTGATGCTTGCTTTGATGTTTTTAAAGTTGCACTGTTAGGGGTTAAGCTGGGGTTGGGGGTAGCCTCGGCCCTTTTAAGGCCTTCGGCTCTTGGGGCCTTTTGGGGGCTTCCTGGGGGGTAGCACGTCAGGGCCCGTAGAGGCCTTTGCTGAATGAGGGACCGCTGCCCCTGGTCTTGGCTCGGGGGGAGCCTTGGGCCCGGGACCCTTGTGGGGTTTCTTGGCCCGGGGACCCTTGGTCCGCTTGGCCCCTTGGCCGGGGAAGGCACAAAATGGTCAAAAATCGCAAAAATTGGTCATTTTGGGGTTTTCAGCCAAAACGGTCAAAAATCACCAAAATTTGTCGTGTCGTAGTACACAGCCGCACAGTACTGCAGTAATACAGAAGTACAGCCGCACAGGAGTGCAGTAGTACAGTAGTACAATAGCACAGTACTGCAGTGGCACAGTAGTACAGTGGTGGCACGGTAGTTAACAGTGGCACAAGGGCCTCTGACGGCCCCTAACGCGCCGAAGGCGCGAAAAGGCCCGAGGCTACCCCGAACCCCAGCTTAAACCTAGCGATTGAAATACTCATTGGCGACAAAAGATGGTTTTGGGCGCCCCTTCATTTTACCCGAACCCCAGCTTAAACCCTCGCGATTGAAATACTCATTGGCGAAAAAAAACTAATAGGTTCCCTGACCTTCAAATGAATAAAGCCTCTACGGCCCTGACACGCCCAAAAGCCACCAAAAGGCTTCAAAAGACTCAAAAGGCCCCCTAAGAGAAGGGGGATCCCAGGATGCCCGTACCCGCAATGAAAAATGCGATTTTTTTTGTACTGGGCTTGCACCCCTTCATTTTACACCGGAAGGGCCAGGACCCAAAACCCCCCAAGAGCCACCAAAAGGAAGCCAGGAACAGACCCTGACACGCCGAAGGCCCGAAAAGGGCCGAGGCTACCGTGCGCAACTTTAAAAACATCAAAGCAAGCATCAGGGCACAAGAAAATAAATTGCATACCCTAAAAGAGTTTTGTTTGGGTGGCCGGGGTGGGTTGGTGGGCAACGCGAGCGCTGCAGAGCCTGCCAGGCTCACCCCTCAGGGGTCGCCAAGCTAAAGTCGCCTAGCTTGGACACTGAGTATATTGTATTAGAAAAAAGCGGTCCTTTTTAACCAGTTTTCCTGCGCCCCGCCAAGGGGGCCCTGGCCAGGGCCCCCCAACCAAGGGCCCCCCCAAACCAAGGGTCTCCCGGGTCGAGCAAGGCCCCCCCTTCCAAGTTGAAGGGCCCCAAAAACCCCCACCAAGCACCCACCCAATTAAGGGCCTGCCCAAGACCGCTTCGGGTCAAGGGCCCCCCGAAATCAGGGCCCAAACCAGCAAAGGCCGCCATCGCCATGGTTCAGGACAGACGGTGAGGCTTAACCCTCACCTTTCCGTTTCTCTTTTGGCTTGGGCGCTCGGGCTGTAAGGCCCTCAGCCGAGCGTTCGGGGTCTGTCGCTCGATGGAAGCGACCCCTCACTTGAGCATGGTGTCGACCGGATGACCGGACCGTGAACAGACCCTTTTCGGTCGCCCGGTCTCACCCGGTCAGCCCGGTCGTCCGTTCAGTCCGGTCACCCGGTCAGGGAAAGTGGACCTTGACTGATCCGGACTGACCCGACCGGGCTGACCTGACCGGGCTGACCAGGCTGACCTGACCGGGCCGACCGACTGACCTGACCGGAGTGACCTGACCGGGCTGACCTGACCAACTGACCGACCTGACCGGGCGACCGGACCGACCTGACCAGGCTGACCTGACCGGGCTGACCGACTGACCTGACCAGGTGACCGGATTGGCCTGATGGGTGACCGGACCGACCTGACCTGACTGGGCGACAGGACCGACCTGATGGGCTAAAAGACCGACCTGATGGGCTGACAAGGACGACTGCGCATGTGCAGGCTTCGGGCTCTCCCCTGTAGGCGCTAGGATAGCGCTAGCGTGGCGCTAGGCATTCCTTCGATCACAAGGCAAACGATAACAGTTTCCAAAGATGACATGGTATGAGCTGAGGATGCTTGCATGCGAAAAGTTAGCCGAGCTCCTGGTTACAACTCACGTAAAATGAAGGCGCTAGTGTCTTTTGCTTGCATAGGGTACCAGAGTCAGTACTAATCTTCTTCATTTGCCAACGCCATCATTCTAGACTTTCGTTTTCCTTTTCGTCATAAGGCGGCACCGTGATCTTTGCAGCATTCGCCGTTCCTGGATGAAGGAATATTGACAGCCACCCAAATGTTTTCCTACTTTATTGCAAAGAGACTAGATGTTTTTCTATTAAATCAAAGAAAACAAAGGCTTTGCTATTGAAATCCCAAGAGAATAGAGATTTTCCCTGAAATTTCCGAGAAAATAGATTTCCCTCATAAAGTCCAAAGGAAATGAAGGTTTTAATCTCAAAATACAAAGGAAAGAAAAGGATTCCTATTAACGTACCAAGGAAACTTAGGGTTTTTTCCGTCAAAAGGCAAAATTCACCAGCTTTCTCCACACAAGGCGGGCAAAGAGGGTTTGCCCATCGAATGAATTTCAAAGGGTTCTCAAAAAAATGTGTGAAATTGTTTTGAAGCAAGCTTGCACGGCTTAAAAAAGGGGGAGGTTCGCGGCTTCAAAAAAGCAGGGGGGTTGGGGTCTTCTAAAAAAGCGTGGGGTTGAGGAGGGAGGCGCAGCCCCCCCACATTTGCAATCACGACTCTCTCGTGATGGGTTTCAGAAAACGTATGCATATGCTTTGAAGCAAGATTGCACGACTCAGAAAAGCAGGGAGGTTTGGGGGGGGGGGGGGGG
>CAJNDS010002666.1:167500-322802 GCA_905221605.1 Symbiodinium natans | reverse complement strand
CATCAGCTAGCGCTACTTTCCTGTGCTCGAGACATGCTTCCCCATCTAAAGTTGCCATGTAAATCATGGAAAACCAGCAGTGCTGCATTGGCGCATATTGCACGTGCAGGACAGCGAAAAACTACGACTCCGAGCGTCGGAGACTCTGGCATGGGCAGCGCATCGACGCGGAGGAGCGCATCGATCTGAGGGTGAAGGGGGGGGGGGGGGAGGGGTGTGCAAAATTGGGGAAAAGGCTGAGAAACAATTCAGGAAGACGTCGGACAATCAATTTTGCAAACTCTGCCTCTGCCGGCGTTCTCCAAGAACCTTCAAGGAGTCCAAGACGCGGCGAACAGCTCAGCTGTTTGCAAAGCCATGCTGACAAGGAATGACTGGGCTGGCAGCGGCTCGTCTCGCACAGCTCACTGCTGTCGTCCTGCCTCAGGAACACTTTTGGACTGCCGGTATTGATGACTCCTGGTCCTACAGTACTTGTGCCCGCATGATGTGCTATGCTATCCTGTGCTACTCAACTGAGCAGTGGCTTCCAGTCGCCCTTGGAAGTGGGCGTGCGGAATGCGTGTGGGCGGCTGCGGAGCCCTGCCGGGTCCAAGTCTGGAACAAGCTGGGGGGGAGCTAATCCGACGATGTCTAATCGGACAATGTGTGACCAGCTCAGATCATTATCTGCTTGTCGAATCGTGCAGGTCAAGCTTGTAGCCCTTGCATGCGACACACAACATTCTCTTGCTGGTACTTCTCTCATAGCACCGACAGGGGACCCCCACAGCTCACCCGCACGGACACGTGAGTTGTATGCCAGCATACGATCCGAAGGACATCAGCCCCCTGCCCAGCACCATGCACGTGAGATGCTTGAGAACAAAGGCAGAAGTTTGCCCAAGAATGAAACATTGCTTCTACTATCTCACTTCACGCAGTTCAACTGCTCATCCGCCAGACTCCTCCAAGGGGCCAAACTGTTCACCCACACTGCCCCCCCACCAGACTCACCACTCACCCACCCTCCTCTTGCACCTGGTGTGGAATCCAACTTCGGCAGCCCTATGATTCCCTATGTATCAGCATCTCCACGCTCAACTCACAAGTGCCTTCTCGTCGAGCTTTCTTTGGCCTCGGCACAGGATTCGCTTGTCAAGACAAAGTTCAGGGCTTCGTCCATGGTGACTTTTCAGCACGTCACGACCGCCTGTGAAGTCGAAGGATTTCCAGATTTTGACGAATTCGGGCTCCAATGCTAGGGGGGTTTTAAGGGCGGGAGCCAGTGAAGGTCCCAGGCAAAAGGCAAAAGGTTAAGACCCGGAAAGCCTGAAGCCCCCCTAAACCCTTAAACCCCTGAACCCTAAACCCTAAACCTTAAACCCTAAGCCTCAAAGCCAGGGCCGTGGCGAACCCCCTAGCAGCCCTTCGGCATGGTCGCCCTGCACTGTGCAGGGGAGGGGGGGGAGGAAGGTTGGGGAAAGGTGGAGGGGGGGAAAGGGGGGGCGGGGGAAGAGGGCACATCAGGTTGTGACAGCCATGATTCGCTCCGCCATCCCCGTCTCGTGACGATTGAGGGCTGAGGGCTTAGAGGATTTTAGAGAGTCATGCACGGGGGATGGGGCAAAGCCACGCCGGAGGCCTCCTTTTCCGCACCGTGTGCATGAGGGGTAGAAGGTTTGGCGCCGGGGGCTGTACAGGGTAGATTTGGAGACGTTCGCCTGGGGCGACGGCCTCCGAAAGCTGAAAGAACTTTCTGTTCCCGGCGCCGCTGTGCCCTTGCATGGGCACTGCGATATCCAAGCCCCTTGACCAGCCGGGGCAGTGTCTGCGCCAGCGCTCCCGGCCAGTGCTGCTTGGATGTAAGGGTTTGTCCGGCACGAACCCATTGCCGCAGCAAGGGCCCCGCCAGCCAGCTCCAAGGAGCCAAAATCAGCCAACAACTCAACGAATTCTGTATAGCCGAAGGCCCTTCAGGCCCTTAACGGTTCCATCCGAAGAAGGAAGAAAATCTGCCTACTTTTGCTAGGGCGAAGGCGGGCTACGGCGGCTCAGACCCCCATAGTGGCCTTCGCGGGCTCTCCCTCATCGTTCTCCTGACATGCAAGAAACCGCCAAACCTGAATTCCTCAAGACTCAGACATACTCAGAAACCCTGACGTGTTGGCAAGGCGGTAACATGGCAAAGATGCCCTTGAAATCCCTTGAACGTCGAAGCCCTCAAACCCCAGCGGCATCTCACCCGCACCCTTGGCTAAAATTTTGCCAGCATCCCCAGCTTGCGAAGAAGACACCTCTGCAGTCGAAGCCCTGAAACCGGCAACGAACAGCTGAACAGCCCGCACAGGTAAATCACCAAATCGAAGTCCTAAAGCCTAAACTCCGAAACCCCAAGACGCCCCACAGAAGCTGCCAGGTCTGCTAGTGACCTTGGACTTCTCGAGGTTGACCAAGTCCGGCTGCTCCGGGCTCAGCCCCTGGCAGGGCCACTCTTGCCGGCATTTACACTGACTATCCATGACTATCCGCATTCAAACATCTAGGAAAAAGAACCCCCGCAGCACCTTGCCGTCCTCCTCCTCAGCTGGGAGGCTGTCCAGCAGCTCCAGTTCCTCCTGCGTGAAGAGGAAGCGCATGGCCTGCAGATGGCACAGGGGGGCGCTTAGATGAGCGGGTCTTATGTCTTGAGGAAGAGCGCACCCTTGCGCCAAGATGTCTTGCCGAGTCTTGCTCCCACGCCTTCCGGATGATGGCCAGGGAAGCCATGAAGAAAGGGAAGACAACGGAAGTCTCCTTGATGGCTTTGAGACCGTACAAGATGCCCAGACAGACCACCTGGCAGAAGAACAACTTTAGGCTGATACCATCCACGTGAGCTGGTGCTCACTAAGTGGGCACAGCCAATGCCGCAGCAAGTGCTCGCTGCTAGGAGTAGCATGCATACAGGGAGATGAAGTCACCAACGAGTGGAGTGAGAACGGGAAAGTGAAACAGGACTAAGACCCTCACAACGCAGCGGCCGACAGACAGACAGACAGACAGACAGACAGACAGACAGACAGACAGGGAGGAGGGAGGGAGAGGGAGAGGGAGGGAGAGAGGAGCCAGAGAGAGAGAGAGAGAGCGAGAAAGAGAGAGAGAGAGAGCGCGCGAGAGAGAGAGAGAGAGAGCGCGAGAGAGGGAGAGAGAGCGAGAGAGAGAGAGAGAGAGCGAGAGAGAGAGAGAGAGAGGAAGAAAAAGAAAAGAGAAAGAGAGAGAAAGAAAAAAAGAAGCGATCGCTGCAGCTGCTCAAAATTGAACACAAGCTTCTAGCAACTAGGCCCTAACTAGGCCCCTTTGGCTGTGGACGTTCGCTACAATAAGTTGCAACCCCAATCAATCTTCCAAAGCCAACCTGCCTGCACCAGGGTGTAGAGGTGCACGCGGCGGATGGGGAGCTTCTGGATGTAGTGGTACTGTGGGTACTTGGCCGGGTCCCAGATTAGCCACAGGAAGAGGCGGTCGAAAAGGTTGTTGCCGGTCAAGCTTGCGATGCCCATGTAGAAGAACACGCCCTGCAACACGGCCCGCGGCAGGAACTTCAGCGCCGGCGCCAGGAAGAGCGCACAGCCAATAAGCACGTGAATCAGAAAATTCGTCGCGCGCTGCTCCACGACCTTGCTCGGTACCTTGCGCTCGCCCTCCGGCAGCTGCTTCACCTCATAGGTGGTCAGCGAGATCACGTGGGTGATGCTAGGTACCGTCGAGGCCACCGACAGAGGCAGGCCCAATACGGCGCAAACGGGCAGCGTCAAAGCTCCCCTGACAAACCTTAGAAAACTGTCTCTGGCAACCCTTGCAAACATATAATCTCTCTGACCCTTATACAGGGGAACGTGCTACAGAAGCAAAAATGTTATTGCAAGAGCTTGCCAGAAAACAGATCCAGATGATAGCCTGGCCCCTTCTGCAGGTTGTTGGAAGGCCTGTTCACGATCACAGACGTGAGGTTCTGGTCCAGGTATCCCAGCACGGCGAAACCAATTGCCTAGACCCAAGTGTAACCTAGGATTAAAAGGGTATTTGCCCTTTTAAAGAGGCTTATAAGGGAACCTAGACCTAAACCCAAAAAATATTAAGAAGACCTAGTCTGGGTCTAGGTTGCTGGCAGTATCGCGTAAGCAATGGCCCAGGCCGGGAAAGAGCGCTCGATGCCCATGGGATTCACGACCCAGGGCCGCTTGCTGCCATCCGACAAGACGAGGTTCGGGGAGAAGTCCGCGTCGACGCTCAGCATCCTCAGGTTCGTGTCGCTGGAATAGATCGCTGCCAGGGCCGAAGCCGTGACCAGGGAGATGGTCACTGCGAAGTTGGCCATGAGGTTGCGGATGGGCCGGAGCAGCCAAGGCGTGCGGCGGAAGTGGGACAGGTAGGTCGCCAAACCAAAAGTGTACATGAAGAGCAGGGCCTCGAACATGGCACTGGTCAGGCTCATCTTGTTCTCCGAGAAGTTCTCGATGATAGGCCTGCGCCCCGGAATGGTCAACGGTTGATTGGGCACGCCACGATGTTTCAATCAGCCGTGTACACTTGCTGACCTACCTTCGTGCACAACCAAAAACAACACACGGATAGATTCATTCGACAAGACAGCATCTTCACCTTCGTGCGACAAGTATATCATGAGCCCAATACCAACATCACCGCCCAATCTCATGGACATGACTATCGTGCAGGACTCAATGCTCTGTGCTGGCCTCTGCTGCAGATTTCTGCAAGCGAAAACGGGTGACGAACACAAGCAAAAAAGCGTGGGCATGACAGGACACACACACACAGACATCCAGCCGGCCAGCACCACAACCACCCAGCCACGCACGCGCGCGCGCGCGCACACACGTGCTTTCTGGCGTGTACTCTCGCACGCTCGCGCGCACATGCATGCACGCACAAACAACACTCACAATGCTCACGAGCTGCGGGCCTAACTCCGTCGATGATAAAGATCAAAGAAATAAGCCCCGCGAAGATGTCTTCCGAGAACATGGTCACATGCTTCATGAGAGCACAGAGGTCGAAGACCGCGACCAAAATGGTGAAGAGCGAACACCACATGCAAACCCAGAAGTAGAAGGGCATGAACTCTACATCGGCACCCACCGCCATGTCATACACCACAAGGGTGTACGCCAGGAATGGACCGGTCGCTCCGAGGATGGACAAGGGCTGCCCTGCGAAGGTGGAGAAGATCACGCCAGAGACAGCTGTCGACATAATCATTTCCAGCACTCCAAACTGGCCGTTGGTGCCGTCCAAGAAGCGGCTTCCGAAGGTGATGGCGGGCGCCAAGGCTGCGATAAAGAGGTAGAGAATGGACGACAAAGACTTTTGGAAGTTCTCCGCCTTGAACGCATCCGTCCAGTCGCTCGCGTAAAGCGGCAGCCGCCTACGCAAGTCCAGCCTCAGTCCCCCAGCAATTCTCCCGGTAAACTCCAAGGGCCCGTAGTCCTTCTTGGCCGTGTGGTTGATATAGCCGGACTGATTGCGGATCACTGCCTCGGCTTCGGACATGGCTCGGCTGCGATGTTCAGGGAGCCTGCGGTGGGGCGGGTGTTTGCGTCTCGAGCCACTGCGTGCCCTGCATCGATACACGCGTCACGCACCTGCCCCTGCAAAGACAATGCAAACAGCAAAGAGGAGGGGTGCCCAGGAGGGCGTTTGTGGTTCGAGCTCTTGTCGCAAGGCGTTGACGAGGGATGCTTCATACCGGTTACGGAGTCCTACGACATCGAGGATTCCTGAGTAGGGCGGCCGGCTTGGTACCTGTTGTGCAAAGGCCTTCACAGTGGAGTCATGCGCGGGGGATGGGGCAAAGCCACGCCGGAGGCCTCCTTTTCCGCACCGTGTGCATGAGGGGTAGAAGGTTTGGCGCCGGGGGCTGTACAGGGTAGATTTGGAGACGTTCGCCTGGGGCGACGGCCTCCGAAAGCTGAAAGAACTTTCTGTTCCCGGCGCCGCTGTGCCCTTGCATGGGCACTGCGATATCCAAGCCCCTTGACCAGCCGGGGCAGTGTCTGCGCCAGCGCTCCCGGCCAGTGCTGCTTGGATGTAAGGGTTTGTCCGGCACGAACCCATTGCCGCAGCAAGGGCCCCGCCAGCCAGCTCCAAGGAGCCAAAATCAGCCAAAAACTCAACGAATTCTGTATAGCCGAAGCCCCTTCAGGCCCTTAACGGTTCCATCCGAAGAAGGAAGATCTGCCTACTTTTGCTAGGGCGAAGGCGGGCTACGGCGGCTCAGACCCCCATAGTGGCCTTCGCGGGCTCTCCCTCATCGTTCTCCTGACATGCACGAAACCGCCAAACCTGAATTCCTCAAGACTCAGACATACTCAGAAACCCTGACGTGTTGGCAAGGCGGTAACATGGCAAAGATCCCTTTGAAATCCCTTGAACGTCGAAGCCCTCAAACCCCAGCGGCATCTCACCCGCACCCTTGGCTAAAATTTTGCCACATCCCAGCTTACGAAGAAGACACCTCTGCAGTCGAAGCCCTGAAACCGGCAACGAACAGCTGAACAGCCCGCACAGGTAAATCACCAAATCGAAGTCCTAAAGCCTAAACTCCGAAACCCCAAGACGCCCCACAGAAGCTGCCAGGTCTGCTAGTGACCTTGGACTTCTCGAGGTTGACCAAGTCCGGCTGCTCCGGGCTCAGCCCCTGGCAGGGCCACTCTTGCCGGCATTTACACTGACTATCCATGACTATCCGCATTCAAACATCTAGGAAAAAGAACCCCCGCAGCACCTTGCCGTCCTCCTCCTCAGCTGGGAGGCTGTCCAGCAGCTCCAGTTCCTCCTGCGTGAAGAGGAAGCGCATGGCCTGCAGATGGCACAGGGGGGCGCTTAGATGAGCGGGTCTTATGTCTTGAGGAAGAGCGCACCCTTGCGCCAAGATGTCTTGCCGAGTCTTGCTCCCACGCCTTCCGGATGATGGCCAGGGAAGCCATGAAGAAAGGGAAGACAACGGACGTCTCCTTGATGGCTTTGAGACCGTACAAGATGCCCAGACAGACCACCTGCCAAGAAGAAGAAAAGAAAGAAAAACAATTTTAGGCTGATGCCCGCCGCTTGAGCATGTGCTCACTAAGTTGAAACCGCAAATGCTGCAGCAAGCGCTCGCTGCTACGTATTGCATGGGTACAGGGAGATGAAGGCACCAACGAGTGGAGTGAGAACGAGAAAGTGAAATTGGACTAATTAAGACCCTCACAACGCAGCGGCAGACAGACAGCGAGAGAGAGAGAGAGCGAGGGAGAAAGAGAGAGGGAGAGAGAGAGAGAAGGCGAGAGAGAGAGAGAGAGAGAGAAGGAGAGAGAGAGAGAGTGAGCGAAACCAAAAAAAAATGAAGCGATCGCTGCAGCAATATTGAACACAAGCTCGGACATCACCAAGCTCGGACATCACCCTTAGCCCAGGCCCAGCTTTCTAGCAACTGCCGTGGCTGTGGACGTTCGCTACAATAAGTTGCAAGCCCAATCAATCTTCCAAAGCCAACCTGCCTGCACCAGGGTGTAGAGGTGCACGCGGCGGATGGGGAGCTTCTGGATGTAGTGGTACTGTGGGTACTTGGCCGGGTCCCAGATTAGCCACAGGAAGAGGCGGTCGAAAAGGTTGTTGCCGGTCAAGCTTGCGATGCCCATGTAGAAGAACACGCCCTGCAACACGGCCCGCGGCAGGAACTTCAGCGCCGGCGCCAGGAAGAGCGCACAGCCAATAAGCACGTGAATCAGAAAATTCGTCGCGCGCTGCTCCACGACCTTGCTCGGTACCTTGCGCTCGCCCTCCGGCAGCTGCTTCACCTCATAGGTGGTCAGCGAGATCACGTGGGTGATGCTAGGTACCGTCGAGGCCACCGACAGAGGCAGGCCCAATACGGCGCAAACGGGCAGCGTCAAAGCTCCCCTGACAAACCTTAGAAAACTGTCTCTGGCAACCCTTGCAAACATATAATCTCTCTGACCCTTATACAGGGGAACGTGCTACAGAAGCAAAAATGTTATTGCAAGAGCTTGCCAGAAAACAGATCCAGATGATAGCCTGGCCCCTTCTGCAGGTTGTTGGAAGGCCTGTTCACGATCACAGACGTGAGGTTCTGGTCCAGGTATCCCAGCACGGCGAAACCAATTGCCTAGACCCAAGTGTAACCTAGGATTAAAAGGGTATTTGCCCTTTTAAAGAGGCTTATAAGGGAACCTAGACCTAAACCCAAAAAACATTAAGAAGGCCTAGTCTGGGTCTAGGTTGCTGGCAGTATCGCGTAAGCAATGGCCCAGGCCGGGAAGGAGCGCTCGATGCCCATGGGATTCACGACCCAGGGCCGCTTGCTGCCATCCGACAAGACGAGGTTCGGGGAGAAGTCCGCGTCGACGCTCAGCATCCTCAGGTTCGTGTCGCTGGAATAGATCGCTGCCAGGGCCGAAGCCGTGACCAGGGAGATGGTCACTGCGAAGTTGGCCATGAGGTTGCGGATGGGCCGGAGCAGCCAAGGCGTGCGGCGGAAGTGGGACAGGTAGGTCGCCAAACCAAAAGTGTACATGAAGAGCAGGGCCTCGAACATGGCACTGGTCAGGCTCATCTTGTTCTCCGAGAAGTTCTCGATGATAGGCCTGCGCCCCGGAATGGTCAACGGTTGATTGGGCACGCCACGATGTTTCAATTCAGCCGTGTACACTTGCTGACCTACCTTCGTGCACAACCAAAAGCAACACACGGATAGATTCATTCGACAAGACAGCATCTTCACCTTCGTGCGACAAGTATATCATGAGCCCAATACCAACATCACCGCCCAATCTCATGGACATGACTATCGTACAGGGTTCAATGCTCTGTGCTGGCCTCTGCTGCAGATTTCTGCAAGCGAAAACGGGTGACGAACACAAGCAAAAAGCGTGGGCATAACCCCATCCCCGTATGCACAACAGGACACACACACACACATCCAGCCGGCCAACACCACAACCACCCAGCCACGCACGCGCGCGCGCGCACACGTGCTTTCTGGCGTGTACTCTCGCACGCTCGCGCGCACATGCATGCACGCACAAACAACACTCACAATGCTCACGAGCTGCGGG
Source organism: Symbiodinium natans (assembly GCA_905221605.1). Classification (NCBI taxonomy): domain Eukaryota; class Dinophyceae; order Suessiales; family Symbiodiniaceae; genus Symbiodinium; species Symbiodinium natans. Next base: position 313,704 of record CAJNDS010002666.1, on the reverse strand, counting down.
CCTAACTCCGTCGATGATAAAGATCAAAGAAATAAGCCCCGCGAAGATGTCTTCCGAGAACATGGTCACATGCTTCATGAGAGCACAGAGGTCGAAGACCGCGACCAAAATGGTGAAGAGCGAACACCACATGCAAACCCAGAAGTAGAAGGGCATGAACTCCACATCGGCACCCACCGCCATGTCATACACCACAAGGGTGTACGCCAGGAATGGACCGGTCGCTCCGAGGATGGACAAGGGCTGCCCTGCGAAGGTGGAGAAGATCACGCCAGAGACAGCTGTCGACATAATCATTTCCAGCACTCCAAACTGGCCGTTGGTGCCGTCCAAGAAGCGGCTTCCGAAGGTGATGGCGGGCGCCAAGGCTGCGATAAAGAGGTAGAGAATGGACGACAAAGACTTTTGGAAGTTCTCCGCCTTGAACGCATCCGTCCAGTCGCTCGCGTAAAGCGGCAGCCGCCTACGCAAGTCCAGCCTCAGTCCCCCAGCAATTCTCCCGGTAAACTCCAAGGGCCCGTAGTCCTTCTTGGCCGTGTGGTTGATATAGCCGGACTGATTGCGGATCACTGCCTCGGCTTCGGACATGGCTCGGCTGCGATGTTCAGGGAGCCTGCGGTGGGGCGGGTGTTTGCGTCTCGAGCCACTGCGTGCCCTGCATCGATACACGCGTCACGCACCTGCCCCTGCAAAGACAATGCAAACAGCAAAGAGGAGGGGTGCCCAGGAGGGCGTTTGTGGTTCGAGCTCTTGTCGCAAGGCGTTGACGAGGGATGCTTAATACCGGTTACGGAGTCCTACGACATCGAGGATTCCTGAGTAGGGCGGCCGGCTTGGTACCTGTTGTGCAAAGGCCTTCACAGTGGAGTCATGCGCGGGGGATGGGGCAAAGCCACGCCGGAGGCCTCCTTTTCCGCACCGTGTGCATGAGGGGTAGAAGGTTTGGCGCCGGGGGCTGTACAGGGTAGATTTGGAGACGTTCGCCTGGGGCGACGGCCTCCGAAAGCTGAAAGAACTTTCTGTTCCCGGCGCCGCTGTGCCCTTGCATGGGCACTGCGATATCCAAGCCCCTTGACCAGCCGGGGCAGTGTCTGCGCCAGCGCTCCCGGCCAGTGCTGCTTGGATGTAAGGGTTTGTCCGGCACGAACCCATTGCCGCAGCAAGGGCCCCGCCAGCCAGCTCCAAGGAGCCAAAATCAGCCAAAAACTCAACGAATTCTGTATAGCCGAAGCCCCTTCAGGCCCTTAACGGTTCCATCCGAAGAAGGAAGATCTGCCTACTTTTGCTAGGGCGAAGGCGGGCTACGGCGGCTCAGACCCCCATAGTGGCCTTCGCGGGCTCTCCCTCATCGTTCTCCTGACATGCACGAAACCGCCAAACCTGAATTCCTCAAGACTCAGAAATACTCAGAAACCCTGACGTGTTGGCAAGGCGGTAACATGGCAAAGATGCCTTTGAAATCCCTTGAACGTCGAAGCCCTCAAACCCCAGCGGCATCTCACCCGCACCCTTGGCTAAAATTTTGCCAGCATCCCAGCTTACGAAGAAGACACCTCTGCAGTCGAAGCCCTGAAACCGGCAACGAACAGCTGAACAGCCCGCACAGGTAAATCACCAAATCGAAGTCCTAAAGCCTAAACTCCGAAACCCCAAGACGCCCCACAGAAGCTGCCAGGTCTGCTAGTGACCTTGGACTTCTCGAGGTTGACCAAGTCCGGCTGCTCCGGGCTCAGCCCCTGGCAGGGCCACTCTTGCCGGCATTTACACTGACTATCCATGACTATCCGCATTCAAACATCTAGGAAAGAGAACCCCCGCAGCGCCTTGCCGTCCTCCTCCTCAGCTGGGAGGCTGTCCAGCAGCTCCAGTTCCTCCTGCGTGAAGAGGAAGCGCATGGCCTGCAGATGGCACAGGGGGGCGCTTAGATGAGCGGGTCTTATGTCTTGAGGAAGAGCGCACCCTTGCGCCAAGATGTCTTGCCGAGTCTTGCTCCCACGCCTTCCGGATGATGGCCAGGGAAGCCATGAAGAAAGGGAAGACAACGGAAGTCTCCTTGATGGCTTTGAGACCGTACAAGATGCCCAGACAGACCACCTGGCAGAAGAACAACTTTAGGCTGATACCATCCACGTGAGCTGGTGCTCACTAAGTGGGCACAGCCAATGCCGCAGCAAGTGCTCGCTGCTAGGAGTAGCATGCATACAGGGAGATGAAGTCACCAACGAGTGGAGTGAGAACGGGAAAGTGAAACAGGACTAAGACCCTCACAACGCAGCGGCCGACAGACAGACAGACAGACAGACAGACAGACAGACAGACAGACAGGGAGGAGGGAGGGAGAGGGAGAGGGAGGGAGAGAGGAGCCAGAGAGAGAGAGAGAGAGCGAGAAAGAGAGAGAGAGAGAGCGCGCGAGAGAGAGAGAGAGAGAGCGCGAGAGAGGGAGAGAGAGCGAGAGAGAGAGAGAGAGAGCGAGAGAGAGAGAGAGGAAGAAAAAGAAAAGAGAAAGAGAGAGAAAGAAAAAAAGAAGCGATCGCTGCAGCTGCTCAAAATTGAACACAAGCTTCTAGCAACTAGGCCCTAACTAGGCCCCTTTGGCTGTGGACGTTCGCTACAATAAGTTGCAAGCCCAATCAATCTTCCAAAGCCAACCTGCCTGCACCAGGGTGTAGAGGTGCACGCGGCGGATGGGGAGCTTCTGGATGTAGTGGTACTGTGGGTACTTGGCCGGGTCCCAGATTAGCCACAGGAAGAGGCGGTCGAAAAGGTTGTTGCCGGTCAAGCTTGCGATGCCCATGTAGAAGAACACGCCCTGCAACACGGCCCGCGGCAGGAATTTCAGCGCCGGCGCCAGGAAGAGCGCACAGCCAATAAGCACGTGAATCAGAAAATTCGTCGCGCGCTGCTCCACGACCTTGCTCGGTACCTTGCGCTCGCCCTCCGGCAGCTGCTTCACCTCATAGGTGGTCAGCGAGATCACGTGGGTGATGCTAGGTACCGTCGAGGCCACCGACAGAGGCAGGCCCAATACGGCGCAAACGGGCAGCGTCAAAGCTCCCCTGACAAACCTTAGAAAACTGTCTCTGGCAACCCTTGCAAACATATAATCTCTCTGACCCTTATACAGGGGAACGTGCTACAGAAGCAAAAATGTTATTGCAAGAGCTTGCCAGAAAACAGATCCAGATGATAGCCTGGCCCCTTCTGCAGGTTGTTGGAAGGCCTGTTCACGATCACAGACGTGAGGTTCTGGTCCAGGTATCCCAGCACGGCGAAACCAATTGCCTAGACCCAAGTGTAACCTAGGATTAAAAGGGTATTTGCCCTTTTAAAGAGGCTTATAAGGGAACCTAGACCTAAACCCAAAAAATATTAAGAAGGCCTAGTCTGGGTCTAGGTTGCTGGCAGTATCGCGTAAGCAATGGCCCAGGCCGGGAAGGAGCGCTCGATGCCCATGGGATTCACGACCCAGGGCCGCTTGCTGCCATCCGACAAGACGAGGTTCGGGGAGAAGTCCGCGTCGACGCTCAGCATCCTCAGGTTCGTGTCGCTGGAATAGATCGCTGCCAGGGCCGAAGCCGTGACCAGGGAGATGGTCACTGCGAAGTTGGCCATGAGGTTGCGGATGGGCCGGAGCAGCCAAGGCGTGCGGCGGAAGTGGGACAGGTAGGTCGCCAAACCAAAAGTGTACATGAAGAGCAGGGCCTCGAACATGGCACTGGTCAGGCTCATCTTGTTCTCCGAGAAGTTCTCGATGATAGGCCTGCGCCCCGGAATGGTCAACGGTTGATTGGGCACGCCACGATGTTTCAATTCAGCCGTGTACACTTGCTGACCTACCTTCGTGCACAACCAAAAACAACACACGGATAGATTCATTCGACAAGACAGCATCTTCACCTTCGTGCGACAAGTATATCATGAGCCCAATACCAACATCACCGCCCAATCTCATGGACATGACTATCGTACAGGGTTCAATGCTCTGTGCTGGCCTCTGCTGCAGATTTCTGCAAGCGAAAACGGGTGACGAACACAAGCAAAAAGCGTGGGCATAACCCCATCCCCGTATGCACAACAGGACACACACACACACATCCAGCCGGCCAACACCACAACCACCCAGCCACGCACGCGCGCGCGCGCACACGTGCTTTCTGGCGTGTACTCTCGCACGCTCGCGCGCACATGCATGCACGCACAAACAACACTCACAATGCTCACGAGCTGCGGGCCTAACTCCGTCGATGATAAAGATCAAAGAAATAAGCCCCGCGAAGATGTCTTCCGAGAACATGGTCACATGCTTCATGAGAGCACAGAGGTCGAAGACCGCGACCAAAATGGTGAAGAGCGAACACCACATGCAAACCCAGAAGTAGAAGGGCATGAACTCCACATCGGCACCCACCGCCATGTCATACACCACAAGGGTGTACGCCAGGAATGGACCGGTCGCTCCGAGGATGGACAAGGGCTGCCCTGCGAAGGTGGAGAAGATCACGCCAGAGACAGCTGTCGACATAATCATTTCCAGCACTCCAAACTGGCCGTTGGTGCCGTCCAAGAAGCGGCTTCCGAAGGTGATGGCGGGCGCCAAGGCTGCGATAAAGAGGTAGAGAATGGACGACAAAGACTTTTGGAAGTTCTCCGCCTTGAACGCATCCGTCCAGTCGCTCGCGTAAAGCGGCAGCCGCCTACGCAAGTCCAGCCTCAGTCCCCCAGCAATTCTCCCGGTAAACTCCAAGGGCCCGTAGTCCTTCTTGGCCGTGTGGTTGATATAGCCGGACTGATTGCGGATCACTGCCTCGGCTTCGGACATGGCTCGGCTGCGATGTTCAGGGAGCCTGCGGTGGGGCGGGTGTTTGCGTCTCGAGCCACTGCGTGCCCTGCATCGATACACGCGTCACGCACCTGCCCCTGCAAAGACAATGCAAACAGCAAAGAGGAGGGGTGCCCAGGAGGGCGTTTGTGGTTCGAGCTCTTGTCGCAAGGCGTTGACGAGGGATGCTTCATACCGGTTACGGAGTCCTACGACATCGAGGATTCCTGAGTAGGGCGGCCGGCTTGGTACCTGTTGTGCAAAGGCCTTCACAGTGGAGTCATGCGCGGGGGATGGGGCAAAGCCACGCCGGAGGCCTCCTTTTCCGCACCGTGTGCATGAGGGGTAGAAGGTTTGGCGCCGGGGGCTGTACAGGGTAGATTTGGAGACGTTCGCCTGGGGCGACGGCCTCCGAAAGCTGAAAGAACTTTCTGTTCCCGGCGCCGCTGTGCCCTTGCATGGGCACTGCGATATCCAAGCCCCTTGACCAGCCGGGGCAGTGTCTGCGCCAGCGCTCCCGGCCAGTGCTGCTTGGATGTAAGGGTTTGTCCGGCACGAACCCATTGCCGCAGCAAGGGCCCCGCCAGCCAGCTCCAAGGAGCCAAAATCAGCCAAAAACTCAACGAATTCTGTATAGCCGAAGGCCCTTCAGGCCCTTAACGGTTCCATCCGAAGAAGGAAGAAAATCTGCCTACTTTTGCTAGGGCGAAGGCGGGCTACGGCGGCTCAGACCCCCATAGTGGCCTTCGCGGGCTCTCCCTCATCGTTCTCCTGACATGCACGAAACCGCCAAACCTGAATTCCTCAAGACTCAGAAATACTCAGAAACCCTGACGTGTTGGCAAGGCGGTAACATGGCAAAGATGCCTTTGAAATCCCTTGAACGTCGAAGCCCTCAAACCCCAGCGGCATCTCACCCGCACCCTTGGCTAAAATTTTGCCAGCATCCCCAGCTTACGAAGAAGACACCTCTGCAGTCGAAGCCCTGAAACCGGCAACGAACAGCTGAACAGCCCGCACAGGTAAATCACCAAATCGAAGTCCTAAAGCCTAAACTCCGAAACCCCAAGACGCCCCACAGAAGCTGCCAGGTCTGCTAGTGACCTTGGACTTCTCGAGGTTGACCAAGTCCGGCTGCTCCGGGCTCAGCCCCTGGCAGGGCCACTCTTGCCGGCATTTACACTGACTATCCATGACTATCCGCATTCAAACATCTAGGAAAAAGAACCCCCGCAGCACCTTGCCGTCCTCCTCCTCAGCTGGGAGGCTGTCCAGCAGCTCCAGTTCCTCCTGCGTGAAGAGGAAGCGCATGGCCTGCAGATGGCACAGGGGGGCGCTTAGATGAGCGGGTCTTATGTCTTGAGGAAGAGCGCACCCTTGCGCCAAGATGTCTTGCCGAGTCTTGCTCCCACGCCTTCCGGATGATGGCCAGGGAAGCCATGAAGAAAGGGAAGACAACGGAAGTCTCCTTGATGGCTTTGAGACCGTACAAGATGCCCAGACAGACCACCTGGCAGAAGAACAACTTTAGGCTGATACCATCCACGTGAGCTGGTGCTCACTAAGTGGGCACAGCCAATGCCGCAGCAAGTGCTCGCTGCTAGGAATAGCATGCATACAGGGAGATGAAGTCACCAACGAGTGGAGTGAGAACGGGAAAGTGAAACAGGACTAAGTCACAACGCAGCGGCCGACAGACAGACAGACAGACAGACAGACAGACAGGGAGGAGGGAGGGAGAGGGAGAGGGAGAGGGAGAGAGGAGCCAGAGAGAGAGAGAGAGAGAGAGAGCGAGAAAGAGAGAGAGAGAGAGAGAGCGCGCGAGAGAGAGAGAGAGACCGCGAGAGAGGGAGAGAGAGCGAGAGAGAGAGAGAGAGCGAGAGAGAGAGAGAGAGGAAGAAAAAGAAAAGAGAAAGAGAGAGAAAGAAAAAAAGAAGCGATCGCTGCAGCTGCTCAAAATTGAACACAAGCTTCTAGCAACTAGGCCCTAACTAGGCCCCTTTGGCTGTGGACGTTCGCTACAATAAGTTGCAAGCCCAATCAATCTTCCAAAGCCAACCTGCCTGCACCAGGGTGTAGAGGTGCACGCGGCGGATGGGGAGCTTCTGGATGTAGTGGTACTGTGGGTACTTGGCCGGGTCCCAGATTAGCCACAGGAAGAGGCGGTCGAAAAGGTTGTTGCCGGTCAAGCTTGCGATGCCCATGTAGAAGAACACGCCCTGCAACACGGCCCGCGGCAGGAATTTCAGCGCCGGCGCCAGGAAGAGCGCACAGCCAATAAGCACGTGAATCAGAAAATTCGTCGCGCGCTGCTCCACGACCTTGCTCGGTACCTTGCGCTCGCCCTCCGGCAGCTGCTTCACCTCATAGGTGGTCAGCGAGATCACGTGGGTGATGCTAGGTACCGTCGAGGCCACCGACAGAGGCAGGCCCAATACGGCGCAAACGGGCAGCGTCAAAGCTCCCCTGACAAACCTTAGAAAACTGTCTCTGGCAACCCTTGCAAACATATAATCTCTCTGACCCTTATACAGGGGAACGTGCTACAGAAGCAAAAATGTTATTGCAAGAGCTTGCCAGAAAACAGATCCAGATGATAGCCTGGCCCCTTCTGCAGGTTGTTGGAAGGCCTGTTCACGATCACAGACGTGAGGTTCTGGTCCAGGTATCCCAGCACGGCGAAACCAATTGCCTAGACCCAAGTGTAACCTAGGATTAAAAGGGTATTTGCCCTTTTAAAGAGGCTTATAAGGGAACCTAGACCTAAACCCAAAAAACATTAAGAAGGCCTAGTCTGGGTCTAGGTTGCTGGCAGTATCGCGTAAGCAATGGCCCAGGCCGGGAAGGAGCGCTCGATGCCCATGGGATTCACGACCCAGGGCCGCTTGCTGCCATCCGACAAGACGAGGTTCGGGGAGAAGTCCGCGTCGACGCTCAGCATCCTCAGGTTCGTGTCGCTGGAATAGATCGCTGCCAGGGCCGAAGCCGTGACCAGGGAGATGGTCACTGCGAAGTTGGCCATGAGGTTGCGGATGGGCCGGAGCAGCCAAGGCGTGCGGCGGAAGTGGGACAGGTAGGTCGCCAAACCAAAAGTGTACATGAAGAGCAGGGCCTCGAACATGGCACTGGTCAGGCTCATCTTGTTCTCCGAGAAGTTCTCGATGATAGGCCTGCGCCCCGGAATGGTCAACGGTTGATTGGGCACGCCACGATGTTTCAATTCAGCCGTGTACACTTGCTGACCTACCTTCGTGCACAACCAAAAACAACACACGGATAGATTCATTCGACAAGACAGCATCTTCACCTTCGTGCGACAAGTATATCATGAGCCCAATACCAACATCACCGCCCAATCTCATGGACATGACTATCGTGCAGGGTTCAATGCTCTGTGCTGGCCTCTGCTGCAGATTTCTGCAAGCGAAAACGGGTGACGAACACAAGCAAAAAGCGTGGGCATAACCCCATCCCCGTATGCACAACAGGACACACACACACACACATCCAGCCGGCCAGCACCACAACCACCCAGCCACGCGCGCGCGCACACGTGCATTCTGGCGTGTACTCTCGCACGCTCGCGCGCACGTGCATGCACGCACAACTGCACAACACTCACAATGCTCACGAGCTGCGGGCCTAACTCCGTCGATGATAAAGATCAAAGAAATAAGCCCCGCGAAGATGTCTTCTGAGAACATGGTCACATGCTTCATGAGAGCACAGAGGTCGAAGACCGCGACCAAAATGGTGAAGAGCGAACACCACATGCAAACCCAGAAGTAGAAGGGCATGAACTCCACATCGGCACCCACCGCCATGTCATACACCACAAGGGTGTACGCCAGGAATGGACCGGTCGCTCCGAGGATGGACAAGGGCTGCCCTGCGAAGGTGGAGAAGATCACGCCAGAGACAGCTGTCGACATAATCATTTCCAGCACTCCAAACTGGCCGTTGGTGCCGTCCAAGAAGCGGCTTCCGAAGGTGATGGCGGGCGCCAAGGCTGCGATAAAGAGGTAGAGAATGGACGACAAAGACTTTTGGAAGTTCTCCGCCTTGAACGCATCCGTCCAGTCGCTCGCGTAAAGCGGCAGCCGCCTACGCAAGTCCAGCCTCAGTCCCCCAGCAATTCTCCCGGTAAACTCCAAGGGCCCGTAGTCCTTCTTGGCCGTGTGGTTGATATAGCCGGACTGATTGCGGATCACTGCCTCGGCTTCGGACATGGCTCGGCTGCGACGTTCAGGGAGCCTGCGGTGGGGCGGGTGTTTGCGTCTCGAGCCACTGCGTGCCCTGCATCGATACACGCGTCACGCACCTGCCCCTGCGAAAACAATGCAAACAGCAAAGAGGAGGGGTGCCCAGGAGGGCGTTTGTGGTCAGCTCTTGTCGCAAGGCGTTGACGAGGATGCTTAATACCGGCTACGGAGTCCTACGACATCGAGGATTCCTGAGTAGGGCGGCCGGCTTGGTACCTGTTGTGCAAAGGCCTTCACAGTGGAGTCATGCGCGGGGGATGGGGCAAAGCCACGCCGGAGGCCTCCTTTTCCGCACCGTGTGCATGAGGGGTAGAAGGTTTGGCGCCGGGGGCTGTACAGGGTAGATTTGGAGACGTTCGCCTGGGGCGACGGCCTCCGAAAGCTGAAAGAACTTTCTGTTCCCGGCGCCGCTGTGCCCTTGCATGGGCACTGCGATATCCAAGCCCCTTGACCAGCCGGGGCAGTGTCTGCGCCAGCGCTCCCGGCCAGTGCTGCTTGGATGTAAGGGTTTGTCCGGCACGAACCCACTGCCGCAGCAAGGGCCCCGCCAGCCAGCTCCAAGGAGCCAAAATCAGCCAAAAACTCAACGAATTCTGTATAGCCGAAGGCCCTTCAGGCCCTTAACGGTTCCATCCGAAGAAGGAAGAAAATCTGCCTACTTTTGCTAGGGCGAAGGCGGGCTACGGCGGCTCAGACCCCCATAGTGGCCTTCGCGGGCTCTCCCTCATCGTTCTCCTGACATGCACGAAACCGCCAAACCTGAATTCCTCAAGACTCAGAAATACTCAGAAACCCTGACGTGTTGGCAAGGCGGTAACATGGCAAAGATGCCTTTGAAATCCCTTGAACGTCGAAGCCCTCAAACCCCAGCGGCATCTCACCCGCACCCTTGGCTAAAATTTTGCCAGCATCCCCAGCTTACGAAGAAGACACCTCTGCAGTCGAAGCCCTGAAACCGGCAACGAACAGCTGAACAGCCCGCACAGGTAAATCACCAAATCGAAGTCCTAAAGCCTAAACTCCGAAACCCCAAGAAGCCCGACAGAAGCTGCCAGGTCTGCTAGTGACCTTGGACTTCTCGAGGTTGACCAAGTCCGGCTGCTCCGGGCTCAGCCCCTGGCAGGGCCACTCTTGCAGGCATTTACACTGACTATCCATGACTATCCGCATTCAAACATCTAGGAAAGAGAACCCCCGCAGCACCTTGCCGTCCTCCTCCTCAGCTGGGAGGCTGTCCAGCAGCTCCAGTTCCTCCTGCGTGAAGAGGAAGCGCATGGCCTGCAGATGGCACAGGGGGGCGCTTAGATGAGCGGGTCTTATGTCTTGAGGAAGAGCGCACCCATGCGCCAAGATGTCTTGCCGAGTCTTGCTCCCACGCCTTCCGGATGATGGCCAGGGAAGCCATGAAGAAAGGGAAGACAACGGAAGTCTCCTTGATGGCTTTGAGACCGTACAAGATGCCCAGACAGACCACCTGCCAAGAAGAAGAAAAGAAAGAAAAACAATTTTAGGCTGATGCCCGCCACTTGAGCATGTGCTCACTAAGTTGAAACCGCAAATGCTGCAGCAAGCGCTCGCTGCTACGAGTAGCATGGGTACAGGGAGATGAAGGCACCAACGAGTGGAGTGAGAACGAGAAAGTGAAATTGGACTAATTAAGACCCTCACAACGCAGCGGCAGACAGACAGCGAGAGAGAGAGAGAGAGAGCGAGGGAGAAAGAGAGAGGGAGAGAGAGAGAGAGAAGGCGAGAGAGAGAGAGAAGGGGAGAGAGAGAGAGAGAGTGAGCGAAACCAAAAAAATGAAGCGATCGCTGCAGCAATATTGAACACAAGCTCGGACATCACCCTTAGCCCAGGCCCAGCTTTCTAGCAACTGCCGTGGGCAGTGGACGTTCGCTACAATGGTTGCAAGCCCAATCAATCTTCCAAAGCCAACCTGCCTGCACCAGGGTGTAGAGGTGCACGCGGCGGATGGGGAGCTTCTGGATGTAGTGGTACTGTGGGTACTTGGCCGGGTCCCAGATTAGCCACAGGAAGAGGCGGTCGAAAAGGTTGTTGCCGGTCAAGCTTGCGATGCCCATGTAGAAGAACACGCCCTGCAACACGGCCCGCGGCAGGAACTTCAGCGCCGGCGCCAGGAAGAGCGCACAGCCAATAAGCACGTGAATCAGAAAATTCGTCGCGCGCTGCTCCACGACCTTGCTCGGTACCTTGCGCTCGCCCTCCGGCAGCTGCTTCACCTCATAGGTGGTCAGCGAGATCACGTGGGTGATGCTAGGTACCGTCGAGGCCACCGACAGAGGCAGGCCCAATACGGCGCAAACGGGCAGCGTCAAAGCTCCCCTGACAAACCTTAGCAAACTGTCTCTGGCAACTCTTGCAAACATATAATCTCTCTGACCCTTATACAGGGGAACGAGCAAAAATATTATTGCAAGAGCTTGCCAGAAAACAGATCCAGATGATAGCCTGGCCCCTTCTGCAGGTTGTTGGAAGGCCTGTTCACGATCACAGACGTGAGGTTCTGGTCCAGGTATCCCAGCACGGCGAAACCAATTGCCTAGACCCAAGTGTAACCTAGGATTAAAAGGGTATTTGCCCTTTTAAAGAGGCTTATAAGGGAACCTAGACCTAAACCCAAAAAATATTAAGAAGACCTAGTCTGGGTCTAGGTTGCTGGCAGTATCGCGTAAGCAATGGCCCAGGCCGGGAAAGAGCGCTCGATGCCCATGGGATTCACGACCCAGGGCCGCTTGCTGCCATCCGACAAGACGAGGTTCGGGGAGAAGTCCGCGTCGACGCTCAGCATCCTCAGGTTCGTGTCGCTGGAATAGATCGCTGCCAGGGCCGAAGCCGTGACCAGGGAGATGGTCACTGCGAAGTTGGCCATGAGGTTGCGGATGGGCCGGAGCAGCCAAGGCGTGCGGCGGAAGTGGGACAGGTAGGTCGCCAAACCAAAAGTGTACATGAAGAGCAGGGCCTCGAACATGGCACTGGTCAGGCTCATCTTGTTCTCCGAGAAGTTCTCGATGATAGGCCTGCAGCCGGCATGGCTAATGTGCATGCTTGCCGCCTTTAAAGTAGTAGGCCGCCTGCGGTCACTGATCTGCCCTTGCACCGCCCAAAACAACGCACAGACATACGCAGACACACGGAGACAGCCACGCGCACACACACACACACACACACATGCACAAAGACACGGAGACAGTGTGTCACACACACACACACACACACGCAGAAACAAACACACACACACACACAGAGACACGCAGTGTCAGACACTCAGACACACACACACACACACATTCAAAAAAATGAAATATAATGAGCACAGCGTAATAATACTAACGCACGGGCCCTTCATTCATTAATACAACGCACAGTCTCCCTCGTTTACCGTCGCATCACTGTGTTGCATTGTTTTTCGTGGGACGGAGGCGATGTCGAAAAGTCGCAGTTTTGCGGATATTTTGGGGGTTGCACTGGCCTTGTGGAGTGTTCACAAAGCCCTAGTAAACTTTAGCCTCCGTCGGTCAGGTTTGGAACGTGCGAGAGCAGTCAGACGTTGAGAACACTGTTATTTACGAAGTTCGAGGCCTTGGAGGGCAGAACGTTAACAGCTAATAAGAAGTAGCCGCAAGTAGCCGAAGTTCTCAAACGTCCGCGAAATCGGGACATTTTGGGGGCCGTTTTGGCCGGAAGCGTAGGGCCCCGATTCCCGGCTTCGAAAATAATCATTGCTCTGGCCATTCGCACGCACTGGTAACAAGGACGAAATCATCGCGAGGGCATGGCATGGACAACACGGACGTAATCATCGTGCGTGGACGCACTCGCACGGACGGGCACGACGCACGGACGTATCTCACTGCGCGGGCATGGCAATGGACGCTCCGGCCATAGACACGCACTGGTAACGCGGACGTAATCATCGCACGGGCATGGATGCTCTGGCCATTCGCAAGGACTGGCAACATGGACGTTGCGCGATGGCAAACGTGAGGGACTGCGGGAACAAAAACTGCCCGCGCGAAATAGGAGTATTGCATTCATTGACATGGTGCTTACAATCGTATTCGCCGTGCTATCTTCGCGATCTCTTGATAATAGTGAACGAAGTAAACAAGAACCAAGAGATAAAAAATCCTGACCCAATAGCTAAAGCTTTTTCCTGATCCAATGGCTGAAAGGGAATTCCGAATCTGCCAAGGATAGGATTCCTATTAAAGCATAACATTAAATCCTAAGAAAATGCATTGGGGTAAGGCGAACACCAACAGATGCTACATGTAGATCAAAAGAGGCAGTGTATTACAGGGTCAAAGTAATATATTCTTAGCACCAACAATCCTCTCTCCATTGAAGTTTTACCCCAGCGAAGATAGACATGTACTACATCACAATATGCGTCACGCAATGCAAGATCTAGCGCAGGATTTCCAAGAATTATTCCGATCTCTGTACCAGGTAGTTGGTAAGGATACTAAGACTGTGACTCCTGCATAAGCTCTTGTGTCACTCTCTAAACCTACAGTATGCATACGGCGCCCCCAAACAAGACTTCTAAGAAGAGAGAGTAGATGGCATGGCAACGATCATGACTCGTCGCCGAACATTTTGAAAGTCAAAATCCAAGACATTATTCTGGAAATGGTCCTAAACGCAGGAAACACTAGGGGGTGATCTGGGCGCCCAAAAAAACAAAATACATGCTGATAGGACAGAAGATCTCGTCAGCATGTAGGATCAAAGAAAAATGTGCAAAAACGAAGGCCACCTACTATTAAAAGAAGTGTGCCAGATAAGATCGGCCATGCTAGCACAAGCATGAAAGCTTTAATCAAGAAAGCCCAAGGAAATACTGGGATAGTCTTTAATGACAGATAATAAGATCTCAGGTTTACGGTGCCCAAAAGTTAAGATGTGTACGACATGAAGAGACACCAGGCCTGATAATCCAAATATAAGAAGTTTTGTCGCGAAAGTGACAAAACCATAAAAAAAGGATGTGGGAAATGACTGCGTAATGGTGGAAAGATGCTCACCCTGCACCGCCCAACGTCTGAGATTATAAAAGGATTAGGAGAACACACGCAGGCACACCACGTCTGGAGACCCTTGAAAGATAGGTACAAAATAATGTCCAAATTCTCCACGCTAGCCAGAACCACGATCATAAGAAAGCCACACACACAACGTAATACTTGCGTTATAGAATATCTGACGCTCAGGAGATATAGTCCAATTTCCTGATGCATATACTTCTTTTCTTGAAAGGACTGATGCTAATGTTTCGGAGCAACAATGAATCCAAATAATAAACAATAGATTCCTACGCCTTCATGACTTCAGTTTTAACGAGTGATAGAAAAATAAAACGGGAGAAAGATAAGAGCAAAACAGCTGTTCACTTTCAGAAATAAACCCTAATCCAAGTATCTTTAACGAGCTCTTCTACACTTTTGCGAATAGAAGTACCAGAAATCACGGGCGTTTCAACAACGCAGTTCCGCCGTACCGCACCAAACCGTTACGGTACCGCACCGAACCGTGCAGGAAACTTGCTGTAAAAGCGCCGCCTCCAGCCACCGACCCTCCAGCCACCACCACTCACCCCTCCAGCCACCACAGCCACCAGCCACCCCCACCCCCCCCGCCAGCCCCCTCCAGCCACCCCTGCACTTGACGCGCGATAAGAGGAACAAGGCATCCCGAAGCACGTTGCGAGCATCGAGAAACTGTTGCTCTACTTCTGTCACCACTGATTTCGGCTAGGCCTTATCTGGTTTGAGAGACCGGACCTCAGGAGCAGAAGGAGCACACCAATGGGACTTCTTCTTCGAAGGCCAAGTCGAAGAGCTGCAAGCTGGGTCTGGAAGCATTGCCGTCGCCGCCCTGGCTTTCGAAGTCAGACAAGCAAAGTGACGAGGCCCAGCGCCAGTTTCGGGGGCGACCGACTTGCCCCCAAGCTTGTTGCGATCTCTCGCCTGAAATTCTTCCTCTGCAACGTCACCAAAGGCTGTGTAATGCTTTTTGTCAGCATCAAAGAAAGCAAAACATCCATCAGTGGCCTCGGGAGAGAACAAGTGAGTTTCAGCCTTGCACGCAAGAAGCCAACCTTTGGTTGCGCCAGTCAACGTCTTCTCAAGTCTCGGAGAGAAACCTGAGGCACATGTCCAAGATCACTCCAAATGACACCTTCTTAAGCAAGATGCGTCGACGGGTCCTCCAATTGGCACGGCCAGAGAGAAATGGAGGGCCTCTCGGGGCGCCGCCTTTCAAACATTCGTGAGGAGTCGTGTTGAGGAACACGATGCAGCTCACGAAGCCAAAATAACTGGTCGCGAAGATGAGTGCAATCACACGCAATCGCATTGTAAACCCAGAGTCCCAAATCCAGGTAAAAGCATCAACAAATTTCAACAAATTTTCAATGACGCCACACCCGAGGACGCGCACACCCACGCCCGCCAAGGAATCAATCGCCCGCTCCACGCGCTGCCCACCGGCAGCATCATCCCCGTCGTCGTCATCGCCAGCCGGCTCCTCTCCTCCTAGAAGCCAAGAACGCCCAAGAGCGCGGGCCCTGCACCGAACCTGAGCAAGATGCACCAAAACGTCGCGATTGTACTGCGAGTCCTGAGTAGCAGCCCATCCAAGTCGCAACTGACAGGTGTGCTCAGGAGCCCTTGGCCTGGAACGGGCAAAGAAAGCACACTCCCACCCAAGCGGCCCCAACTCGGGACGACGTTGCCTTTGCAGAAGTCGCAGAAGGCGCGAGGAGGAGCATCATGAGCAATCACGTGGTAAGCAGCCAAACTGTGAGCAGCACCAACCATGACTCCAGCCTCCTCGACCGAAGCCCCCCGAAAGACCCGACAGGTAGCAGCAATAAGCTTGGGGTCAAACCCAACCCCCTGACAGACAGCACTATCCCGACGAACAGTGCGCAGGAAAGAATCCCACAGCTGCCTACGCCAGGAATCCCTAACAAGGTGAAGGACACGCGACTGAGCATCCCGCGCAAGGTCAAAGGCACCAGACAAAGGATGACTCCACTGCCAGTCGCCCTGAATAACCCACCCTTGTTTCCTCAGGTAAAAGCATCAAATTGAGGAGTACATGAACTGAGAATCACAAAGGCAAAAACAAAGAGTCCGGAGTTAATTTAAGTGTTTTTGTTCATTTTTGTGTGTTTTGTTTTTTCTTGTTCTGTACTCAACACTAGTAGTACTAGTAGTAGTAGTAGTAGTAGTAGTAGTAGTAGTAGTAGTAGTAGTAGTAGTAGTAGTAGTAGTAGTAGTAGTAGTAGTAGTAGTAGTAGTAGTAGTAGTAGTAGTAGTAGTACTAGTAGTAGTAGTTGTAGTAGTAGTAGTTGTAGTAGTAGTAGTAGTAGTAGTAGTAGTAGTAGTAGTAGTAGTAGTAGTAGTAGTAGTAGTAGTAGTAGTAGTAGTAGTAGTAGTAGTAGTAGTAGTAGTAGTAGTAGTAGTAGTAGTAGTAGTAGTAGTAGTAACTAGTAGCAGTAGTAAGTAGTAGTAGTAGTAGTAAGTAGTAGTAAGTAGTAGTAAGTAGTAGTAGTAGTAGTAGTAGTAGTAGTAGTAGTAGTAGTAGTAGTAGTAGTAGTAGTAGTAGTAGTAGTAGTAGTAGTAGTAGTAGTAGTAGTAGTAGTAGTAGTAGTAGTAGTAGTAGTAGTAGTAGTAGTAGTAGGTAGTAGTAGTAGTAGTAGTAGTAGGTAGTAGGTAGTAGTAGTAGGTAGTAGTAGTAGGTAGTAGTAGGTAGTAGTAGGTAGTAGTAGGTAGTAGTAGTAGATAGTAGTAGATAGTAGTAGATAGTAGTAGTAGGTAGTAGTAGTAGATAGTAGTAGTAGGTAGTAGGTAGTAGGTAGTAGGTAGTAGGTAGTAGGTAGTAGGTAGTAGGTAGTAGGTAGTAGGTAGTAGGTAGTAGGTAGTAGGTAGTAGGTAGTAGGTAGTAGGTAGTGTGGAGGTGGTAGGTAGTAGGTAGTAGGTAGTAGGTAGGTGTAGTTAGTAGGTAGGTAGTAGGTAGTAGGTAGTAGGTAGTAGGTAGTAGGTAGTAGGTAGAAGGTAGTAGGTAGTAGGTAGTAGGTAGTAGGTAGTAGGTAGCAGGGTAGTAGGTAGTAGGTAGCAGGGTAGTAGGTAGTAGGTAGTAGGTAGTAGGTAGTAGGTAGTAGGTAGTAGGTAGTAGGTAGTAGGTAGTAGGTAGTAGGTAGTAGGCAGTAGGCAGTAGGTAGTAGGTAGGTAGTAGGTAGTAGGTGGTAGGTAGTAGGTAGTAGGTAGTAGGTAGTAGGTAGTAGGTAGAAGTAGGTAGAAGTAGGTAGAAGTAGGTAGTAGTAGTAGTAGTAGTAGTAGTAGTAGTAGTAGTAGTAGTAGCAAAGCGCGCCCTTGGGCGCCTGCCATTCGGGTGCGTTTTCTGCTCTTCTGCGGGTGGGTGGGGGGGGGGGGGATGATAACGTCCATGCCATGTCGCACATGCCGAACGCATCGTGTTTTACAGTGTTTTCGCCTCCCGGAGAGGACTCGCGGCCAACGCCTCGCTAGTAGGGCATCGCTGAGATGCCACTATGCTTTTTCCGAACCTGCCTAGGGCACAGGGCATTTTTGTTGTTTTCGGCGCCGAAAAACAGCTGGCTCGCAGCAGCGTTGTGTTCATGATGCTCGTTTTTTTTTGCCATGTGCGTAACCAGAGCATCCATGCCTGGGGACATCTCTGACGCCCTGCTCGCTGCGGCGGTATGTTCTAGTGTGGTGGGCTTCCGTTTTCTTCTCAACGTTGGACCCGAAAGTTATGTTCCAGCCTGTGCCCGCAACCCTGAATGCGTGACACTCTGAGTTATTCTGGGGTGTTTTGAAACGATTCATCAGTGCGAAGGCCAATCGCACCCATCGCGACGACGGTGGCTGTAAAGACGGTTCGCCTTTCCTCAAGAATCGGATTCACCAGTGGGTCTTTCGCAAGTCTTGGTCTGGTGACACTCCAAACTTGCTTTTGCAAGCTGTGCTTCGAGCACTGCAGCAGTAAATCTTTCTCTGTCGAAAGCCGTGCAGCAGGGGAATGCCTGGCAGTTCCAAAAATGCTGCCGACACACACCTTTTGACTTCAGGGATGGGCTTCAGGGTTTAGGGTGAAGGGCTTAGGCTTAGGGGTTTTTTTTGCCACCCGACTAGCCACGGCAATGCGGGGTGCAAGGTCGGAACTTGAAAGGAGAACTGGTATCTCCAGGTATTCCAAACGCTACCCGGAATACTCACGCCACATGGGCATTCATGGTAGGACATTGATGCTGAGTGACTAAACGTTCAAGGGGGAAGGGAGTTTCGTGCTGGTAATAGCTTAGGGGTTTAGGGTTGAGGGTTTAGGGTTTAGGGTTTTGAGTCTAGGCCTTAGGGTTTAGGGTTTAGGGTTTACGGTGTCGGGTTTAGGGTTTAGGGTTTGAGCCCCCGAAGCCCCCGTCTAAAACCCCCCAGCCCCCCAGAAAGCAAGCAGTTAAGGCACCCAGATCCCTGCAGCCTTCAAGCTTCAACCCCCCCCCCCCCCCCCCCCAGCCTCTCAGAAGCAAACAGTTAAGGCCCCAGATCCCTGTAGCCTTAAGCTTCAACCCCCCCCCCCCAGCCCTAGAAGCAAACAGTTAAGGCCTTAGATCCCTGTAGCCTTAAGCTTCAACCCCCCCCACCCCCCCCAGCTCTAGAAGCAAACAGTTAAGGCCCCAGATCCCTGTAGCCTTAAGCTTCAACCCACCCCCCCCCCCAGCCCTAGAAGCAAACAGTTAATGCCCCGAGATACCTGCAGCCTTAAGCTTCAGCAACCCCACCCCCCCCCAAAGCGGGCAGTTAAGCAACCCAGATCCCAGCACATCCCTTCCAAACCCTGAAACCTTCATTTTGCGTGCCCGCGAGTAGTTTTTTTTTGGTGATTTTTCGGCCTCTACTGGAAATGACGCAAAACACCTATGTCCGGCGGTTTTACCACAGCAAACCCACCAGGCGCCCTGGGGCGCGCTAGCCTAGTAGTAGTATCAGGAGCATGATGCCCCTCAAAGGGCGGGCATAAGCGACGTGTCTAAGCCCGGGGCTAGGAAAAAGGGAGTTTAGGGGCCTTATAAAGCGCTTAGAAACTTTAAGGGAGTCTCTAGGAGCCTCAAACGCTTAGAGATTTGAAGGGAGTTTAGGGCCTGAAAATGCTTAGAAACTGCTCGCCCCGCGCTTCTGCCTGCGCTGCCCGCCCATGGGCGCAGCCCCTTAAAATATATATATATACACACACACACACACACACACACACACACACACACACACACACACACACACACACACACACACACACCACACACACACACACACACACACACACACACACACACACACACACACACACACACACACACACACACACACACACACACACACACACACACACACACACACACACACACACACACACACACACACACACACACACCCACACCCACACACACACACACACACACACACACACACACACACACACACACACACACACACACACACACACACCCCCACACACACACACACCCACACACACACACACACACACACACACACACACACACACACACACACACACACACACACACACACACACACACACACACGCAGCACAGAGACACACAGAGCCGCACCACGAAGAGAGGCACACAGAAACAAGCAGAGAGGCGAAGAGAGACACAAATACACGCACACACGACCGCACACAACACATACGGCACATAAGCTGCGGGCCTCACTCCGTCGATGATAAAGATCAAAGAAATCAGCCCAGCGAAGATATCCTGCGAAGGGTGCCACTTACGCAACTGTAGAACGACAGGGTGCCACGAAGCGCAAGGGGTTTTGGGCCAGGGGTTGGATTCCTAAAGCGGGGACATGAGTGTCGGAGTTGGAGAAGTTAGCCTTAGGAAAACTACTGCTTCAATCTGCTTCATGTTCTCCAGACTTGTAAGGTCCTCCGAGAACATGGTCACATGCTTCATGAGAGCACAGAGGTCGAAGACCGCGACCAAAATGGTGAAGAGCGAACACCACATGCAAACCCAGAAGTAGAAGGGCATGAACTCCACATCGGCACCCACCGCCATGTCATACACCACAAGGGTGTACGCCAGGAATGGACCGGTCGCTCCGAGGATGGACAAGGGCTGCCCTGCGAAGGTGGAGAAGATCACGCCAGAGACAGCTGTCGACATAATCATTTCCAGCACTCCAAACTGGCCGTTGGTGCCGTCCAAGAAGCGGCTTCCGAAGGTGATGGCGGGCGCCAAGGCTGCGATAAAGAGGTAGAGAATGGACGACAAAGACTTTTGGAAGTTCTCCGGCTTGAACGCATCCGTCCAGTCGCTCGCGTAGAGCGGCAGCCGCCTACGCAAGTCCAGCCTCAGGCCTCCAGCAATTTTCCCAGTAAACTCCAAGGGCCCGTAGTCCTTCTTGGCCGTGTGGTTGATATAGCCGGACTGGTTGCGGATCACTGCCTCGGCTTCGGACATGGCTCGGCTGCGATGTTCAGGGAGCCTGCGGTGGGGCGGGTGTTCGCGTCTCGAGCCACTGCGTGCCCTGGATCGATACACGTGTCACGCACACGCCTCGGCTTGGTACCTTATGCGCAAGGCCTTTCTTTCTAGTCATGCTCGGGGAGTGCGGCAGCACCACACGCAGGGCCTCCGGCATGGTCGCCCTGCACTGTCGGGGGGGAAGGGGGGCGGGGGGGGGGGGGGAAAGGGGGCACGTTGTGTGCCATGATTCGCTCAGCCATCCCCGTCTCGTGACAATTGAGGGCTTAGGGCTTAGATGGTTTGAGATGGGCCTAGATGCGCTGAGAAAGGTTCAGGTGGGCGTTGGGTTTTAGGAGTGAGTTCTGATTGCAATGTACCAACTATATGCTTTATCTATCCTGGAGTCGAGGATTTTCCGAGCTTCATGGACAGGTTTGGGCGTTGTCAACGCAAGCCTCGTGCCTGTTTTCCTGCGCGCAGGTGCAGTCCTAGCATACATTGGGCAGCTGGACTCCCGGCACTTGGGCACGACCCTGGACATGCTTGGGATAAGACAGGGCACTGGTAGGTGAGCCGGGAGCCAGACGGTGACTTAGAGCATGCACAAATAGGGCATGGGAGTCTCTGCTTCTGTAGCTGCATCTGACCACAAACGGGGACGTCAGCAGGCACACAGTGGCAGTCCCATGAGGCGGGCACAAGTCGGAAACAACAGCCAAGACTCCAGCATGTGGGCTCTTGCTGAGCCCACTCTCAGGCAGCTGGCAGATCATCCATGCATAATGATACTCACTACGCTCACTTCGTGTCAACCCCCCAAGTGCTCCAGCTGCAAGCTGTTGTGAACACTCGACTGCCGCCAGGGCCAAATGGCTCAGAACAAGTTCGTCTTCTTCATGATGCGCAGGAACTCCTCCTCATTGACCTCGCGTCACCGGACTGAGGCCCTCTTTCCCAGCCCAAGGTTTAGGGGTTGAAGGCGTCCAGCTTTCCCAAGCACTCCCCGACAAACACCATGACCATACCCGCTCCACCGGCCAGCTCAGGCAATGCTCTCGCGAGAGGACTTCAACCCTAGACCCGGCCCTACGCTGCTAACCTGACTAACCCCACCACTACGCAGAACACAAAGACAAGAGGAGGTACATGAGCCGACAAATCCATGCGAGCAACGATCTTAACACAAAAAGCCCCCTTAACGGACAGAAAACCCTCCAGAGCCCCTTCGCACTTTCCGGGGCCTCGCCGTCGCCATCGCGGTCGGCCTCGTCGATCATCTCTTGGAGCTCCTGTGGAAAGCACATGAAAGATCATGAAAGCACTTTTCTTTCTTGGTTTTGGGGGGGGGGGGGGGGGGGGGGGGGGGGTTAGAGCTTCGAGGGAGCATTGAGGGGCTTAGGGAATTAGGGCTTCTGGCTTTGAAGAGGTTTTGAAGGCTGTAGGGGTTTAAAGAAGGGCTTTCGGTTTGCGTTGGGGTTCGGGAGATTTTGCCCCCACATGCCCAGCATGCGCCCACGATGCCTCATCCGTCATGCGCTCGCCGAGCTCCTCAAGAGGGATTTAGGCTTGCTTTGGGCTCCGGAGGTACTCCAGCTGGATGGTAGCCTTCCTCTGAAAGAACATGAAATCAACGGGCGAGCGAACGCCCGAACCCCCTAAACCCTAACGTCCTTGGCCACGC
This sequence comes from Symbiodinium natans, assembly GCA_905221605.1. Classification (NCBI taxonomy): domain Eukaryota; class Dinophyceae; order Suessiales; family Symbiodiniaceae; genus Symbiodinium; species Symbiodinium natans. Next base: position 291,399 of record CAJNDS010002666.1, on the reverse strand, counting down.
GCTTCAGGTTCTTGAAGGAGATCTTGCCGGTCTCGTCGTCGTCGAAGAGCCGGAAGGCCTTGAGGATCTCGTCCTTCCTGCTGGGCTTGAGGTTCAGGGTTAGCTAAGAGCTTCTCAAGGGTATCCCTCCTGGAGTGCTCCAGGGCTTCGCCCTCTCCAGCTCCCACACGGTTAAGCCCCCGTCAGTCAAGCGGCGGATCGCGGTTCAGGATCTTGTGGGTCATCATCTTCAGGAACCTCAGCATCAGCTCACCCCAAAAAGGCCCTGATATCCTCCCGACACTAATCTCCAAAATCCAGAACAACCCGAACAGCCCCACCAACAAGAACGAAGTTGCAGGTTGGTGTCAAGCGATCCTTCGCGCCCCTACGAAGACAAATCTATCAGCAAAGAGAAGGGGTGCCCAGAAGGCGATGGTGGTTCGGGCTTTCGGTCTTTAGGGACTTGGCCAGGGATGCTTTACACTGTATCGAAGGGCATAGGATAAAGCGGTAGAGCTGCCACGCTTGGGGGCCCAGCTGGGAATCACACGGCTGAGGACTCAAACCCAATCCCAAACCTCCATGCCCCTCATCGCAACACTCAACCCCTTGTTGGTAGTTTTCCCGGCTTCAGCTCAGCTCAAGCTGCTCTTCGTAGCCAATGGTGCCGCTTCCATCGTCATCCACATCAGAAATCATCTTCTGGATTTCTTCCTGGCTTTAGGATCTTAGGGCCTTTACGGTTCCTAAGCCAAGCCGGCCAAGCCGGCCAAGCCCTCAATCCTCAAGGCTCAACATGCTCAATCCTGAAGGATGAACCAAGGTGGTTGTGGAGCATTGGCACGTCTCAATTCAGGCTTTAGAGCTTTGGGGTTGTGAGAACTGTAACTTGAGATAGAGTTGACACGAGGATCTCGAACCTTGGGATGAAATTCGTTCCCGCTGCCCCCCCGAAGGCCTTCTTGACTCTCATACAAAATCCTCAAACCTTCCTACCCCCTCCCCAACCTCCCCAACCTCCCCAACCTCCCCAACCTCCCCAACCTCCCCAACCTCCCCAACCTCCCCAACCTCTCCCTCTCCCGAAGGCCTTCTTGGGCTCGAAGCCCAGGGCGCGCATGGCCACCTTCAGCTCCTTGGAGTCGATCTCGCCTTCCGCCGACACGGCGGCAACGGTCGCGCCAAGCAATTTAGTGTGTTTCTTTTGGGTTGTTGGTGGCGGGGCCGGGAGGGTTTAGGGTAGAAAGGGCTGGTAGCTTGAAAGCTCCAGCGTGGGGGTCTGCACCATGCCTGAGCCGTCCGTGTCGAACAAGTCGAAAGCCTCTTTGATTTCCTCGAGGGAGCTTGGGAGCCTAACATACTTCTGAACTGCGCTCCCCGGAGTCCCACAAATGAGGGCCCCCCGAAAAGTCTGGGAGCGGCATATCCTTTAAGTCTCAACTCAGCGGAGCCCCAAGCTAGATGTTCTTCGGCTTAGGGCTGTTAGGCTGTGTTTCGAGCTGTCCTGCTTCTGCTCCTCCGTCAGCTCCTGGCTCGCACAAGTGAAGCATGAGTGAAGCCCAAATGTCATGCCACGGGCTCAGGCTGGTGGCGCGAGTCCACAGTTTAGTTTCAGGATGGACTGCGGATTTTCAAAAGGGTTCGCTTTGGAATGCCGTGCTTACGTGAGAATCGATTTCAACACTCCCTTTGGCTCCTTCTGCTTCTTGCCGCCGGCGTTGAATCGACGCAGGGCCATGGCGTAGAGTGACAAAGGAGGACCGAGGGAGTCGTCGGCACGAGCCAAGAGTCCTCCGCCACACAGCCCTGGTTCACGTTCATCTGGTTAAGGGGTAGGGGTTTATGGGACTGCGATCATTCCAGAACATGTTACGGCACCGGGTCTTTTCGAAGGTTCTGGGCGGGGTTCTGGGCCAAGGGTTCATCTGGGGCTGACGAAGGCCGTTACTGTAGCGAGCAGTAAGTGCTATGCGAAGGGCGCCTGATTGCACATGGGTTGAGAAGGAAACTCGTGCAAATGGTGATTGATCCCTCACGTGATTGCGGTCCCGGCTAGGAAAAAGAAGGCATTCAAACACGCAAAGGTACTGTCCACACATAAGCGGGATAAGTTTCAGGGTTTTGGGATTGCTTTGCTTATTCTGTCACAGTCTGGGGCCAGCCGTGACTGCCGTTGGTGTTCGGAGTGTGCTCCTAGGATCTCCTACGGATTGGGGTTTGGCAGCTGGGGCCTTGGCTGGGAACACCTCAGAGGAGTGCTTGGGTTTTATTTGCATTGCCTGCAGGGGGGGCACCAAGGCCTTCCAAACTTTTTGCTCGCAGTCCACATTCTCCATGCGTTGCAAAGGTCGCGCAAGATGCACGTAGCATACACTTGGGCAAACGCGCTCCTGTGATCGGCAGATGTCTTAGGGGCGCTGAGCCAGGCTTGAATTCGAAGCTGACGATATAACTGTGGCACTAGCTTGGGGACCGGAGCATGCGAAGCCACATGGATATCGTGATATCGAGGCCTTTTCTGCTACAGTGCCGGCTGCATCCAGCCACACTTCGCAGCCGCACACTAGCATTGACATGCAAAAGCCGAGCCGGATTGCAGCACATGGCAGCAAGCGTGAAACAACAGCTTGAAGCGAATCAAGCCCAAGCGTGCTGAGAGGGCTGACTCTCACCCTGCAGCTGACATGGGATAGAAACTTAGGTAGTTACTACCTAGCCATGCAGCAGAGTACGTGCGCCACTGCGCATGCATGGTTCACGTCAATACTCAGTGCAGTTTGCTTCAGCCGCAAAGCCGTTGTGAACGTCAAACTGCTGCCACGACTGTCGGTGGCTCAACGCTCAGAACAAGTTTGTCTTCTTCATGATGCGCAGGAACTCCTCCTCATTGACCTGCTCAGCTCAGCTCTCTCCGGTTGTGTTTAGGGCTCCGACAAGTCTCCCAGGAGACTCCACAGACCAAACGCGCCTCGCCGTCGCCATCGCGATCGGCCTCGTCAATCATCTCCTGCAGCTCCTGGACAAAGCAGACTCAGCCGAACTACACACACACACCCACCCAACCCTTGAGCCCCTTAAGGGATCCCCTGAAGTCCCTTCTCAAAAGCCAAGGGCATTGGCCTCGTCGGTCATTCGTTCGCCAAGCTCCTGCCAGGGGAGGTCTCTTGGTGTCGACGTGACATCAAGGCTCGACCTAACCTCATTGTCAGGATGCGGCCCCCTATACTTGGAGTACGCGAACAAGGGATCGCAAATGGCACACAGAACTCCCTCTTCTCGGCAGTCGCCAACCCATGCACCCTGCCCAAATCTGGGCCGCCAGGAATATGTCAGCCATCCCAACCCTGAGAACATCTCAGAACTTGTAGCGTCTATAGAGTCTATAGTCTGTAGGGTTCAGGCCCCAACCCAGCAGCGCTCGATGCATGTCTTCTGCTTCTGAGCTCAGACCCTCAACCTCCAAAACCCTAAACCGTCCTTGGCCACGCGCTTCAGGTTCTTGAAGGAGATCTTGCCGGTCTCGTCGTCGTCGAAGAGCCGGAAGGCCTTGAGGATCTCGTCCTTCCTGCCGGGCTTCAGGTGTTGATCTGGTTTTGATCTGGTTTTGATCTTTGATCTGGTTTTGAGCGTAGTGCAATGGGAATTCAAGTCGAGCCGTGGGCGCGCTGCCCCCGAACCCTCAAACTTATACTCCAACTCCTGAACCTCAAATCACCCTGAAACCCCTATAGAACCTCGCTCGCAACGCAGACGAGGAGCGGATCTCGGTTCAGGATCTTGTGGGTCATCATCTTCAGGAACCTCGGCATCTACTCACCCTGCTCAACCCAAAAGGCCTACCCCTTATAAACATCTATATAGCCTGGCCTAAAACATCCTAAAACCCAAGCAGGCTGTTTTTAGCAGGGAAATTCTCTATAAGGGCCAAGGAGCTCTTCGTACCCGATGGTGCCACTGCCGTCGTCATCAACGTCTGAGATCATCTTCTGAATCTCTTCCTGGCACTCCGCAAGTCGAACCTTGCCTCGAAAACCTTCCTCTGACACCTCACCCCTTAAGATTTTCGACTCTCATACAAAATCCTCAAACCCCCCTCCCCAACCTCCCCAACCTCCCCAACCTCCCCAACCTCCCCAACCTCCCCAACCTCTCCCTCTCCCGAAGGCCTTCTTGGGCTCGAAGCCCAGGGCGCGCATGGCCACCTTCAGCTCCTTGGAGTCGATCTCGCCTTCCGCCGACACGGCGGCAACGGCCAAGGACCCACACCAGCACAATGAAGAGAACAAAGCCACAAAGATCACAAACTTCGGGGTCTTCTCCCACCCTACTGCTACCCGACGTGGGAGCCATCCTGCCGCTTTCGGACAGGTCGTTGCGGATACTCCGCCGCACATTTCTGTCGCGGGACTCTCCGCAGAATTCTCTGGGGTGAACACTCCAGGGATACTCGGCGAGAATCTTTGCGGGTTTCTCTGGGCTACTCGATTGGACTCCCTGTGAGATTCTCTGGGGTTGGGTGCTCCAGGATGTTTGGTTGGAGTCTTTCCCGTGGGCTTCCCTGCGGTCGGGCAATGGAGTTCGGCGAGCTTGCTCTGTACTTTGCAGGTATTTGATTTGGGGTCGGGTACTTGGTCTTGCCTCGAGCATTTGTGCGAGGCCGCTGCGAGCGAAGACTTCTTACAGGAGAATTGCGCTGGTAGCAGACTCTATCTATGATGGCAGCTGAAGGTTTGATGTTTCATCATTGCGATCTCTGGAGCCAGGGAATCAGGGCAACTCTGTCGCTCGCCTGAGCCATCTGTGTCGAAGAGGTCGAAGGCCTCTTTGATCTCCTGCGGTGTCGGGAGCTTGCATCAAATGCCGAAGTGTTTTGATCTCTGGGGTGGGCCTGGGAAAGCACACACCCCTCAAAACATGGACCTTGTCGGTGAGTTTTTTTTTTTTGGGGGGGGGGGAGTGGAGCTAAGTCTTGGGGGAGGCGGAACTGCTTTGGGGCAGATGCAGTGTTGCGCTGCGGCTGCTTTTATCACACGTCAGCCGTATAACTGGTCTCCTGCTTCTGCTCCTCGGTGAGCTCCTGGAAACCAAGGCAGAAAGAAGCAGGCTTCCTACAGGCTGAAGAAATGGCTTGCTCATCCATTCATGTCTGTGCATGCGGGAGGACGTGCTTCACTCCCCACTCTTCCCGTCTCCCAGCTCCAAATGCCTTCTGCTTCTTTCCACCGGCGTTGAAGCGTCGCAGGGCCATGGCACAGAAAAAGGCGAGGGACCACGGGGGAGGTGGAGTGAGGAGCCGAGATCTTGCTGTGGTCGAAGGATCTAGGATCTTGCTCGCTGTCGCGAAGTCGCGATTCGCACTGTCAGCTAGGGCTTGGGATCAAGGAGGTCGGGGCAGGTGTCGACGTTCTGTCAGGGAGCTTCGGGCCCAGGTTTACACGCATAAATGCATATAGGGTTGCCAGGAATTCGGTACCTTATGGTACCTTCTCCCCTCTTTAACCGCTTAAGGGATTAGTACAATGCACCAGACGGCACCTAAGCCCCTAATTCCCTGCTTAGAACCAAGCAGTGGAGGGACCCAGCCTGGATGTCGTGCTGAGTCGGCGCTCTGCCAGCACGAGCCTGCGTTGGTCCATCGCGGTACGATTCAGCAATGATCATGTAGCAGCCATAAACATCAGAATGAAGATTCTAGTGATCGTAATCACAATAACAACAATACCAACATAGTTCGAGCTGTGCAGTGCACGCACACCCCCGGCAAGTCGCAAGAGCAAGAACGAGGAACTCTTTTTTCATCCCGGCATAGCTCGGCAGAGCTGAAGCTGAGGCAGGAGTGATGGGACACGTGAGCTGCACGAGGCTTCCAGGACCGGGAGTACAAATCTCTTGTGCTCTTGTGGGGCCTGAGTAAGTAAATGTAAGCAGGTCTGCCGCAGTCTGCCTTGCGCATCGGTTGCTCGATCCCCAAAGCCTTTCGCTTCTGGCTCAGACATTCGGACGTCACTTCGGAGCGCCGAGGGCCGCCTGTCCCAACGCAGGACGCAAATTGGAACACAAAGGAAGAGGAAGTTCAATGGCCCTCTTATAAGCCAGTTCGGTGTAGGTTACTGGAGTCACTAGAACCCCTTGACCTTAAGTTTTCTCAGAATGCACTTTGACATGTAGTCCGCAGTGACGAGAGTCGGAGATTGGCTTCAGATGCAGCGGGCTTCTGAAAGAAGGTAGCCTCATGATCCTCATGTCTATGTCTGAGCTCCAGCCATTGACGTTCGAAGTGGTGCGCCAACCGCCCGTTTGCAAAGAGCTACGCTTGACTCCAGTTCCTGGCATGTCCAGCTTGGCTTGGAGCATTCCATGGCATTGCTATAAACGATGCTAGACAAGTACGAATACACTCAATTCATGACAAGCAGTACCAAATTCAGAAGGGCTGAAAGGACTCACAAAACTCTCTCGGGCCCGGCCTTGCACACCCTCACACACTCGGCGATGTCTGTGCCTGCAAGCGATGCTGGAACAGAGCCCAATGCGTCCCAATTCAGTCAAGGGGCCTGGGGCAGCACACTGAACGGAGACGTCCTGCTGGCCTCCACTTCAGCGGGTGCCGGTGAAAGCTCCGGCTCCACGAGAGAACGTCGGCCGTTGTTATTACTCTCGCACTGCGACCAAACTGTCAAAGCCGAGTCTGTGCTTTGCCAGCTATTGAGCAGTGCTCAATAGCAATATGTAACAATGCAGCAAAAGCCAGGTCTCAACCTCTGTCAGGCCACGCGAAACACAGGAGACAGAAGGAAGACGATCCATCGCCAGTCAAAACACGTGCAGCCAGATGCTCTGGCACTGCGACCAAACTGACAAAGCAGTCAGGGCACCTTGCCAGCTATTGAGCAGTGCAGCACCCGCGCTCCTCCAGTTTTTGTAAGTTCAGATGGCAAAACGGCACCGTATGTCCCATCATCATCATCATCATCATCATCATCATCATGCAAAGATCCGGAACAAGTGAACTCCAAGTTACCACCTAACAGCATGACTGCAATCCGAGGGGTGCCTTCGCACCAAGTTAACATTAAAATCCTCGCGCCTCCTGCGATCAACTCAAAGCGAGGAGGCCGGCCTGTGGGTTCCCAAGGTGTGGAGACGGCTTAGGGCCGAGGGCTGTGCCGATAGGTGGGAGGGGTGGGGGGGTGATGTTTGGTACCCTACACAACATACAAAGGAAATAAAACGAATATGCGATCATGGAGGCCCAAACCCCTTCACCAGAAAATCCAGGCTGCGAGCGCTGACCAGCTTGGAAATATGAATCAGATCAAGAGAAAGAGGTTTGCCAACATCAATCACATGACTAGGAATATGATGATAAAGATAGCTTGTGGAAATAGGTATGCTAAATTGTAATACAAAGGAAGCATAGGGGATCAAATGGCCTGCTGGATGAGCGCCAGCTCACGCTTCAGGTCCTGGAAAGCTCCCAAGGGCCAGCTGCAAGGTTCATGGCTTTGGATGGCTTTGGGAGTCTGGGTTTAGGGTTGAGAGAGGCAGGGCGTTCACCCTCATTGAGGGTTCAGGCGGTTGAGGGCGTTTTGGTGTGTCTCAGGGGTTCGCGGCTTGAAGGGGGAACGGAAGACAGGGCGTTCGCACTTGCGCTTAGGCCCCAAAGGTGGCTGTGGGCACCTTCTGCTGCAAGAGGATGTCCTCGCAGCCATCCCGCAGGCCTGAAGGGAGCCGCGCCTCGGGGCTGCGGCCTTGAGCTCAGCGTGTCAAGCTTCCAACAGCTTCGATGGCTTCCGCAGTTCGGGCCTAGCGCTTGGAGAAGAAGTACTTGTGCTTGAGGGTGTGTGTTAGGGCTTCTTGGCTTCAGGGTTCGGAAGGGTGTTGGAGGTTTGGCCTTCATGCATGGAAGATGTGACCGGCTGCATACGACCGCGAATGCACATTGCCCAGGGCAACGGTCCTCCAGGGTTTGGAAGAAGAACTACTACTGAGGTGACAAGCTACTGAGGAGTTGACTGCTTAGCTCATTCAGGGCGTCCAGGTGCGCCAACAGGCACAAGTGCCTTAGAGTTCGCAAGGCCGTCCACAAGATTTCAGGCAGAAGGCCATGAAATCCGAAGCAAACCCCAAATGCCATGCCAGATTCCTATCCACTCGAAGTCATCGTCCGTGCCGCTCAAGCGAGCACCGCCTTGTGCATCGCTACTTCATGCTGTTTCTACTGACATTTGCGAGTCCAGAAGGCTCGCTGAGCTGGATTCGTATCAGGTCATCCTCCGTGTCCATCGGGAGCGTCTTCGTCCTGAGTGGGCACACGCCGTCACCCTATCACCCACCGCAACCCCCATTTTCCTGGCCACATGGGCTATATCAAAAGTTACATCGGCTGCTTGTTCTGTGGCATGGCCCAGAAGAACTAATATCTCGGCTGCGTGAAGAGTAGACGCAGCTCTCAACATCTCTCAACAAACTTCTCGCAAGTCCTGCTTCGGATCATTGAATTTACACAATCCATCAAACCCCCAAAGCCTGAACCCCTTCTCATCTTGCCAAGCCAAATCGCTGGAGGAGCTCTGGCGCTTGCTCAAGCCGCCTGCAAGGCCAAGCCCAGAAGCGCTGGGTTGTGCTTTGCATCTTCGGGTCTTAGGCTCTCAGGGTTAGGGATTCAGGGCTGCTGTGTAATCTGTAGGGAGCTCAGCAACCTCCACGATTTGGAGGCCTAGCAGGCATGATTCAAATGCTTGCTGCCACACCACGCTGGTTCTGCTGGACTCTTGACTTTCTATTTCTGGTCAAGGAATGTCAAGGAGTCACTCGTTCATGGCTCGAGGACACTCGAAGATTTCAGGAGTGTCAACCAAATCTGGAAACCTTCTTCCAGAGAAGCTCACCTGGAGCACTGAAACACCGCACCGCACCTGCAAGTCTATGTCTTACCTGGAATGCAGTGCCCGCCTGGCGAGCAGCTTCTGCAGCCATTTCCCGGCACTCTCTGAAGCCTCGCACCGGAGAAGTGCACATCGAGTCTGCGTTCTACGCACATCTGAGAGAGCAAGAGGAGCAAGAGGAGCACGGTCGGCGGTCTGTGGTGGGCTGATACCGGCATGAAGGATTTCTGGCGCATGGCCGTGACAGTGTACAGTGCCTTCGTTGCGCAGCTAGCATCGAAAGCAAGACTCTGCTGGACTCCGCCTGCAGCACTGCAGCGAGCTCGTCCGTCACACGGGACGTGTCCAAATGCAAGTTCGGGAGATCCTGAGGGCAGATCGACCAAGTTTTGGACTGCCGGCGAGGGCAGTTTGCTGAGCTTCAATGTCAGCCCCTGGCCCCTGGAATCCTCAAATCCTGAAAATGCCGTCAAACATCCCAAAACCCTGAACCATCTGATGAACTGCCTCCACCTCCTCGGCGGCTTCTGCAGCCTCAGCGCAACTTGAGGGTCGGTCTTCTTAAATAAGAGGTAAAAACAATCATGAATAGATAAGCTTCAGAGTTGTGTTTTCCGTGCATCAAGACAGTTCCCGCAAAAGGGACCCTAATCTGGAACAAGCCCATTTGGGTCTGGGGCTTAGGGTCGAAGGACGTCAAGGTTTAAGATTTGAGTTAAGCGTGCTCCACGAACGTGGGGTAAATTCATCTCGCATGTTTGCTAGTTGCCACGGCAAGGCGCCACACGCAGCTCCTCATGCGAGAATGTGCATGTGAAGCTGGGCTCAGTCCTGCAGGGGTTTGGGGTCCAGGCCCTCCAGGATCATCCTACAGCTGTCCCTTCGTCGGTTTCTAACGCCTAAACGGGCCTAAACCGTCGAAACCCTGATCTAGGAACTGTCCATGCCGCGATTTCTCTTGGGGCCTGCAGGGCAGGGTGAAGCCGTAGGTGCGCCAGAGCAGCGGGTTCGAGAGGCTGCCATAGGAGATTGTGAGCTGCTGACCTCAGTGTCACAGCTTCACCAGTTGCAGGATGCCGGTACACGTTTTTGGCTTGTGCAGATTTCAAATTCGGCTTGCTTGACGTGCTGCTGCCACACCAACGGAACAGTGCTGGGACTTGCCGTGGCCGTAGTCAGACACTTGTTTTAAGCAGCACAAGAGCCGCAGTGCTTCCAGGAGATGCTTTGGATGCCGGGATGCAGCTTAGTAGGTCAGGTTAGGCATGCCGCTATGGCTATTGCATACAACACACAGCCTTGCAATTTCATAGGAGATACGGCCTACCTGCCCTCGAAACATAGAATCACGACTCTCAGCGTGTCCCTCCGGAAAATTGCAGCTAGTCATGGCTGCCATATTCCACACACGGCACGTGCATGCAAGCATGAAGACACAAAACTATTGGAACTCGTCGCCTGGGCATCGATGGGTCGCGGTCATTTTGTAGTGAAGGGCTATGAAGCTTAGGCCGACACCCGCTTTCAAGTCGGTCAAAGCTCGCACTTCCACGGAGCCCGACTCCTCGCGGCACGCGGATGTGTAAAGGCCGCCCAAGGCCTCTCAAAATACTGCTAAAATTGCTAAAGCGATCCCGAACCTAATACTGAAGTCGGAGATGTGACAGGGCTTCAGATGTGAGCTTGGATTTTGAAGGATTCTTGATGTTTCGGTTGATTCCACCGGAGTCCTCGTCCCAATCACTGGATGCATTAGGGGCTGCCGAGTGGTTCAGGAAGTCGATGCCTTGCCAAGGGGCTTAGGCGGCGCTCCTTTTGGGTCGGCCCTTTGAGGTAATGGTCACCTATGAGGTCACCCAGAAGACTTCCGGTGCGGCCGTTGAAGCAAAGGCTCGGGCGTTCCTTCCCTTGCTCTTGACTTTGGAACGTCATGCTCAAGAAATTTCGGACGCAGGATGTTCGTTGAGGTCAGTAAAATGCACTACAAGGAGTCACTGTGTGTCATGACATCGGCGAACGCCTTTTCCCATCTGAAGCTGGGTCTCGGAGGCAGCTGTCTCGATACACTATACGATTAAGTCCACGAGACATTCGATTGATGTGTGTGGTGGCATTCTGGTTGCTGATCATTTACAGCTCCCTGCGTCGTCCTCTCGGCCAACATAAGACGCATCGGACGCATTTTGGTCAACTACACTGTGGCCTGATGGTTGAACTTAGACTCTAGATTGTTGCGCGGATTCATTAGGTCGGAGCATCCTGCACGGGTGTTCTACGTCCTGGCGAACCCATTTTGACTGGTGGACAGGCTATAAGGCGAGCTATGCATCCTGGCAGATGATCAAAAGTCATACTAGGAGTGACAGGAACGAACACGTTGAAGCAACAGATTGGCAGCGCCTGCTATCATCAGAAGTCTGCTCCCTGCAACTCCTTCTGCCCTTCTGATCTCTCTGCCTGGGACCAGCGCGGAGCCATGCGGCGCCCGAAACCGCCGCGTCAGCAGGCAAAGCCAAGACAGCAAGAAGATGCCTGCGGAGCGCCAGAAACCCCACCCATATTCAACCCAAAAAATAGCGCCTGAGGTTAAGATATGTGACGTACGGGGGATGATATATCTTCCGATGAGTCGTTGGGGCTTCGAGCGAGATGGGCTCAAGACACTGGCACGCTAGTCGCGGTGCGATGCACCATCCACCCACGTCCTTGTGCGCACGACCGAGAGGAAAGGGCCAAGCATTCGCAAGAAACCCTGCTTGATACCATTGATACCCCTTGTTCGCTGTCCACCCCAGGCCTGCCTTCATCCGGAACATGCTCGGAGCTCAGCGTATCGCAAATGCAGCCATAAACGGTCCTGCACCAGGGCTGTCTCATGGCACGGCAACCGAGGAGTGATGAAGCAACCGGAGCGTGCATGTGACGGGTCCTCACGTACTGCGCCTGAGCAGCGATCAGCTCCTCGGCTTCTTGCTCTGAGAAAGGCCCTCTCTGCTCAGGCGACAAATGCCACTTGACATGCCCTGACAAGGCTCTGGCTCGGCAGAGGATGTGCGCTCCCACGAGCGACCTTGCCGACCTTGCCAGGCCCAAGCGTAGGGGTGCTGCTCCTCGAACTCCTGCGACTTGCAACCCCGAGCGCATACGTGCGGTATCGTGCGGTCTTGCGGCTCTCCCATGCCCTCCGCTCCGAACCAACACACTTCCCTTCCCTCCTGGCCAAGACCTAGCAGCACCGCTGCCAGTGCCCGCCAGAGAGCCGGCCACTGTGCCATGCCTTCGGCCTGCACAAGGAGCAGGCTGGAACACCGGTCCGGACTGGAAATTGCTCTGTGCATGCGTCTCCTCATGAACCTTTAGTTAAGCTCTCGAAACCTCTCAACATCAAAAGTTCGATGAACAGAGAGTCGGTTCGCAAGTTGGCCTGGCCGCCGCCAGCCCTGGGTTGACTGGACTCAGCTCCGCCTCCAGCAAGCACCCCAGTAACCCTGTCCCTCTCCCCCTACTGCACTGGTTCCCCCTTGGCACCCGTTTGTGCTGTGCCTTGCTGTGTCTTCCTCGCTTTTCTTCTGGTGCCCCCAGCCACAAAGCTCGGGAGCCTGCGCGCTGCGAAGACAACAGCCAGGCCATGCCTAAGAGACTCGGAGACACTTCGCGTGGCTCACCAAAAGCCACCCGCTCGAGCTAGGGCCGCCAAGGGGCAAAGCGCATCGGCCGCCTCGCCTCGCCTTCAGCTCAAAAGGCTCTAAAGGTTTTAGGGGTTCAGGGGTTTGAGGGTTTGAGAAGAGGATGACTGATGCGGGGCTTACGCGGCTGGAGTGCGGCAGAGGGTCTTTTCTGGGTCGGCACTTGGAAGGGCCTCCCAATCCAGACATCGAGTCACGTCTCGCGAGTCTAGTGGCTAAGATGATCATCATCCCTTCACGTCCCTTCCTCGCACCTCACAGGCAGCGTAAATCGCAGGCATGGTGGCCTCACATTGCGTCCTGCGCGACAGCTGGAAGTGAGAGGGCCTGAACCCCAAACCCTGAGCAAGAGGAATGCCTGGAGAAATGTAGGTGGGATGGCACTTGGCAAAGTAGAGTGCCAGCAGGAACCTCTGGCGACATGAATCGCACTCAGCTGCGGAGACAACGTGATGTCACAAGAAGCTTGGCCACACTCGGAAACTGCTGAGGATCATGAGACTTGACTTTAGAGGCTTGAAGTTTTACATGTGCTTTTCACATGTGCCGGCAGCTTGGACTGTCTGAAGTGAAAGAGCCATTTCACATTTTGTTCTATGTTTGCCTGACAGAAGCGTTGCTGGCATTGTCAAGCAAACCTTCATCAGGCCATTCAAGGACGCATTGCAGAACACCTGGAGCAAAAATATAAGTCACGCGACGGCTTGCGCCAGCTTCACCCCAGGCACCTCAGTCGGTTTGCGGCGAACCCCGGAGCCCTAGACCACACTAATATATCTGGAACAGCCACAAACTAATCAAACACGGACTCTGCTCAAACACAGCTACTGAGACCGTGTCGTGTTCATCGTGCCCTCAAAAGATCTTCATTCGCATCATCTTCTTTTGTGCTGGTCAAGTTACACAGTGCCTACCCAAGAGGTTCTGGAATGATGAGACGATGAGGCAGGCCGTTCTCGCGAGCGTGACCGTGCAAGAGCGCACGGTTTGCGCGCATGTTTGCTTGTAATCGTGCTACGGCCCCACCTGCACGCTGCGCACATGGGACATTGAGCGCGCATTTGAAAACGTGATCCCGACTAGACATGGAGTACATGTAGGCCCCCAACGTTGAAACTTGGTGTTCATTAGGCTACGTGGCCATAACTGCTTGGGGTCTACGTTGGCAAACTCTTCTTCGGACAGCTCTGGATTCAACTGCTGAGCTTTTGTTGCATGAGTGTCTCCAAACCCGCGGTGGTGTGGTCTGTCAGTCTAATGAAAACATCATTCATTCACAGCTGCATGGCCCCAAAGAACACTATTCAACCTGCGTTTCTCGTTGCTAGTCGCCATAACTTTCACGTAGCTCCTCATGCTATTTGCGAAAGAACCCGCTGCTCGTCTGCCTATTTATTTTATCATACCTTTACTTTATGCCTTTCGTAACTTGTCTTGCTTTTGCTTTCATGTTTTCCGTCACTACTGATGTGCGAAGTCGGCTTGTTGTATTTCGGCGACCACCAGCTTTACGAATAATTCAGTTGAAGGACGACTCCTAGAATTGGTGCCATGCAATGTCTCATCAGTTAGCTATAGAAAATTACGCTGCGTTGCTCTTGTTGCATCAGCGACAACGCTACTGCCATGATTCTATCTGAAAGTGTTGGTCGCTGACTGCACACTTGTTTGATGATTCTTGCTATGTAGACGAACTCAGACTAACGCATTGGAATCCGCGCGTGTTGTAACTAGTGATTTCCGGCCGTTCCGACCTTCAGAGTGGGTGACCAGTGAATGTAAATCGGCATTTACTGAATCACGACACCGGCTTGCTAAATCGACATGCAGTATCACCCATAATGCATGGCGTTTTCTTCGAACTTCCTCTTGCTGCGTTGTGCGGCGAGCATCCAGAATCCCGAAAACCCGCAAACCCCTAAAACCCTAAAGCCCTACAGCCCTAAATCCTGTAAACTCTTTGGTCCCTCTGGGCCGAGGTGCAGGGATCTCCGGAGGCTCCGCGAAGCACAGGGCCTTCACAAGGCCATGTAGGACCAACCATCCGTTCTAGGATCCCTAATAACCCTTAAACGCCTCTGGGATACTGGACTCTATTCATAGAAGGGGCCATTCTACAGGAACCGAAAAAAGCGCCACGGTTTGGAGAACTTGCCATGGGACAAATGAACTGAGTGAACCATGCGGAGCTGACTTCGCCTCGTGCCAGGTCGCGCCCGCTTCGCGCAACGCCGCCGCCACCGTGGCGCGCGGTGCACCGCTGTGGCGCGGCAGCCTCCAAGATCTTGAAAGAGAAGCAGCGTTCAATGGGCGACACGAAACAGAAAAGACACAAAGATGCAGCGACCCGCAAGGCGCATCAGCAAATATAGGAACTTCCTGGGAAAGCCAAACGAAACATCAATGATGTCAGCTGCAAGGTACATTACAGCACAAGAGAATATGTCTCATCTGTCAGTTCCGGTATCATGAGTCTTCGTCTTGTTGTTTGAGCCATTCGTTTGCCTCACCTGTTTGTTCCACCTTATGAATCAAACTGCTCATAACACGTTTGAAGGCAACAAAGAGCCCCCATCCTTTGAGACAGCCGCCGTCGCTTGGCATCGCCATCCCCTCGGCCGCCGAGTAAAAGCTCAGCAAGCAGGAGCAAAAAGATTCCCGAGCCTGAAAAGCCCGGACCAAGCAAGTTGACCATCTAAGCCTCCGGCCGCCTGACATGATGCCAGGAAATGCGGGCGCGGTGGGCGCGATGATTCCATCAAACCGCTGCCTCTGTCAGCTTCAACAGAAGGACCAACCAGATGCAGTCAGGGTTACATTACGTATACGTGTATATTACATTGCTATTCATGTATTTTGAAATGGTAAATGTTGAACACTACATAGCAGATATCACAAGGTACATTAAATATCATATACATATATATGTACATATGAAATACAAGGCTGTCAGGAGCCGTTTGAGCCATCGGAGCGATGAGCTGTGAATTGCTTCAGAGCGAACTCCCCGGTCCTCTGGAAGGGCTTTAAGCAGGTGCTTGGCAGCAACTCTCGGGTTGGGTCATGCGGCAGCAGAAGTACCCAAAAGTACTGCAACTCTAGCGCTGTCACGGGATCTCTGGGAAAGCGTGGTTTAGGTTCACAAGTTCGGGGCTGCTCATGCAACACGCGGAAAAGCTTGAAGCGGTCAGAGTGAGATGTTCCCGCGGGTCAAGTTGCCCCTGTCACGCTATTCTTGCTGGTCGCAGTGGCAAACTGCAGAAGAGGCTCCAGCCGGCCCAATGAACAAACTTTGCTGAGAAGTCCTGCGCCGAAGAAAAAGGCCCAAGTCCAGTCCAAGCCTAGTCCAAGCATGCCTTAACCTGCGCAGTGGCATGCGCGAAGCGCACACCCGCCGCGTGGAACCACATGCAACCACTGAAGGATGGACTCGGATGGACATGCCCGATGCAGCTCCGAATTTAATTATGCAAGGTGAGCCGTTGAGACGTTGAACAGCTCAAACTGTGACTGAGAAGCTTGTCGCTTCACTCATTGATCTCGCGTGGGGATGCTTCCGTCGCCACTGTATTGCATGAGCCATGGATACCCACGGAGATCTACTAAATGTCCAAGCACCGACAGCGTGCTTGAATTCCGCATGAAGGTACGTTAACACAGCAGCCGGAGTCAGTCGTCTGCTTCGACCGTGGCCCCTCTGCTGTCGCACTGCTGCCTCTCGGCATACCTTGTGCAAGCTGACTGGGGGGGTTTGTCCGCAAAAAAACACAACCCAACCCTTCCAGAAACCGCCTCCTAGCGGCCCTCGCGTCTCAAACACGAATCTCGAATCGAAGCTTGAAGTTTTCTGGTCTTCGACCGGGCGGCAGCGTCACTAACTTGAGCTGGCTAGGAGAAAGCTCCTCCGATCGGGTCAACGGCATGCAACTGCCCTTGCGGAGCGAAGAATGAATTGCTTGTGCGGAGCGAAGAATGTCAGAAAACGACCACGACAGGAGAAGAAAATGTGGTGAATGCGGAGAGCATCTCCTGACGGAAGTAGCTCATCACGTCCTGCCAACGTCAGGTACCAACAAAACCGATCTATGAAAATCATTGACTTTTACAGTCCTCGCCCACAATCAGGTACAGATCCACCAAACTGAAGATGGCAGCCTTACCTCAATATCAAGATTCAATGTCATATTCATATCTATAACATTTTTGGTAAATAGCCCTGGGTTGGCGCCCCCACGAACGCAAGCTTCTCCGTGCCGGTGCCAGCAATAGCCAAGAGTTGGTGGGGGCCCGGCGTGTCTCAGCGGAGTCGCTCTCCGCAGCGCCCACGATGGGCGCGACGATGACGTCCAAGTGCGTGAGGATCTGCCTGACGTGGGGTGGAGGTTCCGAAACATAGGGGTCCTTATTTACTCGGGGGCGGGGCCACATAGATACATAGATACATATACATATACATATATATATATATATATGTATTACAGAAATTTATTTGGAAACGGTGTTCATTTTTGAAAGGCTCTTTTCAAGTATGAATAGTCAAGGAGCTCCGGTGGGCTGCGACAATGGTTGTCAAACCAGATACAGCCAAAAAGTGACAGCCGCACGTTAAACACGCCATTTCTCTTTCGGGAAAGGCAGACCAGGGGATTCCTCCGCACTCGACAAAGCTCCGTGGGCACTCCAAGGATGCTGCGGGACTCTCTGCAAAGTTCTTAGAACCGGGGAGACTTGCCGGGTGAAAGTCCAACAACCCCGTTTCTTAAACCCGCATTTGTGGGGAAAACATGTTTTCGCCGTCTTGGCAATTACCTAAGAAGAGGGGTGTCCATGAGAAGCCTACTCTGCGGGCCATGCCGCTCCGCCGCAAGGCGCCGCAGCGTCGCGGAGAGCAGGCCAAAATTTCGGGAGACCTCCGGAGCTTCTGGGGAGAAACGGGGGGCGGCCTTAAGGGGCTGCAAGGGCTTCGGGTTTGTGCACATCTGCGCTCCGTGTTCTGCTCCCGACCCCCCTTCCCCAGCCCCCCGAACCCACCGCGAACAGCCTAACCGAAACCGAAAACCCTAAACCCTGAACCCTCAAGAACCGCACCGGTCCTGCGGCAACAGGATCTCCAGAGCCCGCAAGGGCTCGACGGATGCCAGCAACTGGTCCAGAGCACCTGAGAAGAGGTGGTGAGCCTTCAGGGGGCTTTAGGGATGTTTCGGAGTTTATAGGGCTCCTATAGGGTTTACATGCTCAAGGTGTTTTAAGGGTTTTTTGCTCACAAGGTCTCAGGCTCAGGGCCTTTCACAAACTCCCAAATCCCAAAACTCCCACGGCCCTTTGAGCCCGTAGAGGAAGATGGCACAGAGCATGTTCATGACAACAATAATCGCCATAATAGCAGCTACTATGGAAAGCAATGACCGCTACCACAAATCAAAGCAGCAATCATGATGGAAATAAGTGGCAGGAACAGTACCCCTAAACCCTAAACCCTAAACTCGAAACCCTAAACCCTACCTCAGGCTTCGCCATGGCGCGAGCCAGGCTCGTGGCCAGCCTCCGATCCGGGCCGGCTCGGCCGGAGACCTCGAAGAACTTGCATGCCACGACCTGCCCAGTGCAGCTCTCTACCATGGCAGGTTGTAAGGTTTAGGGGCTTAGAGTTTAGGCATGTTTAGGCCGAGAGTTTTTAGCCGGTTTTCAAAAGAATTGAAGTTTGAGAAAATGAAGCCTTGTCTTAATTACGATTGGATCATGCTTGTTGTTGTGCTTGCTCACCGCGATAGCTTACGATAGTTCATCCTCATCTTGGTACGATACTAGAGCTGTCCCAAAAAGAGCGCCGGGCAACTAACCCATGGACAACTGCGGCACGCCGCAAGCCTCGGCGTAGTCTGCCACGCAGGCCGGGTGGTGAAGAATCATCTCCTCAGCAATGGGAGGGTTCTGGCTTCCGACTGCTCTTCATGCGGCCACGCCTGGATGCAATGAATCGAGGCATCCTGGACCTGGCTGAGACTGAGAGTTGGAAACGGGACTGCGTATGACTGCGTCGAACACTATAGACTATAGGGTTTGGGAATGTTTGGGAATGTTTGGGAATGTTTGGGAATGTTTGGGAGTCACAACTTCGTGCACATGCTATTTCTAGCCCAACGCGACGCACATGGTGCCTCGCGCCCCGAGCTGCTGCCGGTGAGGGCGTTGAGCGCCAGGATGAGGACCCGTCCTCCTGCCAAAGCTGCAAATTTTCCAAGTTCATGGCAAGCACTCCAAGCGAGTCTATATGTCGAACTTGACCTGGCAAACCTGGTTGGGCCCCCCCCCCGGTGCCTTGACTTCTCCACGTCTCTTCATCTTCCGCCTCGCGGTAGGAAAGGTTCTGCTGAAAAGTCTCGGCTGGATATTTCTGAGTGCGCACACCTTGGCCGCAGCAGCCAGGGCACGCAAGGTGGAGGCCTCAGTACCAGGGCTCCCTGGACGCTCTCGCGCAACTCAACATCTAAGCTTCCGTATGCTTTGGGTAGCAGGAGGAGCCCTCAGCACTCCATTACACACAGCCCACCTGGGAGCGAACGAAACACCCTGAACCCCACGAAGCTCCGACAGTTCTGGGTGTGGGCCCGCCTCGGCATTGGGGCGCGCGGCCAGCAGTGCCGTCAGGGAAGGAAGCGCCTGGTGCTTTGGTTTTACTGAGGTTTGGGATCTGCCGTATGTAAGGAGATAGGCTAGGGATTAGGGATTAGGAGGGCTTAGGGTTGCTCACGAGGATTCCTGACCTGTGATTAGCCACACAAAACAAGGGGTTTGGGATTTTCTCCAATTTCAAACTGAAATTACCAGCGCCGTTTGCCCTCTTTCTAAGGGAAGGTTCTGCGCACATTCTGCACAAGGCAAACATTTGGACCTTTACGGAAGTCGGTGGCATCTTGGCTGCGATGTCCAGCTGCGACGTATGTACGGCTAAAGGTGAGCTTGTGTTCTGGTGTGGCCCGTCAGCTGCCTTTAAACCCGTCCTGTTCAAAAGCCCTATGATCACAACAGCGGAAACCGCAACAACACGCACCGGATCTAAGGCCCGTATTGCCCGCAACAGGAACCAATGTAGGGGAAGCTACACGTGTACGCATACAGCAACATGCCAACATGCCTGTACTCTGCCACGCGGAACATGCATGCCGCGCACCGCACTACATCCCATGGCAGCTCTTCCACACTTTTGGGCAGAACTGCGGAGAACTTCCAAGCGGCAACGCAGCCCCCCGAGGTCCTCCTTCTCCAGCTTCGGCTCACGTCCCGGCCCCGGTCCTGGAGAGGTAGAGGCAGAGGCAGTCTATCGGGACTACCATGGATTACCCACAAAAAACATGACATCCATACATCCATGACGTTCATGGATGCGGACTAACCACCAACTCCTCGCCGCAGGATGCCAAGGCTTGGCTTCGGTGGTGCCGGCGGAGGCCTCGGACGTGGGAGCCAACCCGAGGTTGCTTTCCTGATTTTCCTGCGGCTCTCGATCTTCATACATTGGAGCCGCTTCATATTCAGGATGCTTCGCTTGTCAAGGGATTCGAGTGCAACCCTCGAAGGGGCTCCGTAGGCTTCGGGGTTTTGGGGAAGTTCTCAAGGGAACCAGGCTGAAGGTGCGCATGGCTCTGCTCCACCATGCCCTCAGCTTGATTACTCTAATCTGACCTACTCTCACCCTGCCATGTCTGATGGATCGGATGTGCGCACCATGCACCTATCGGACCTATCGTGCAACGAGTTGCACTGGCCTTGCACTCTTTCCATGCCCAGGTGCGGCTCCTCGCTTACGAACCACCTCCGCAGCACGAGGAAGACCATGGAAGACTGGTTCATATCGGTTCATGCACTTTGCTCCGAGAGTACCTACAAAGGCGGCCTTGCCTGCCAAGGACCCTCTGCGCCGCGCGGCTTCCGACGGCGCAGCGAGCAAGCGCTGCCATCAGGGGAGCAGCCACGCACTTGTCGGCCACAGCTTCCCGGACCAGCCTGCACAGTTCTGAAGGACACGGTAATCTTCCGCGCAAGCACTCGATCCCGCCCTGATCCAGTGAGCAGCTTGTCAAGCAGTTCGACAGCAGCTAGCTGGGACGGCGCTCCATTTGCCTCGCATGCGGATGACCGGTAGCAGTCGAAGTCGCAACGCTTCGTTCAGCTACACGAACTCTGTGGGTCACACCCTTTCGGCATCGCAGACATAAGTAAGAACACAAAGTCAAAAAGAAGCCCTGTGAGGTGTTGGGAAGACAAGTGCTGGAAACACTGTCAATGCCTACTGCATGGTTCTCCTTTAAACCTGAGCAGGCAAAGTCTCAGAAGTAAGAGATAACACAGCTTCAAAAACAGAGGGTTATTCATACAAGTAGCAGTTGCAATAGTAGCAGTAGCAGTAGCTACTACTGGGTTGTAGCGGGTAGTAGCAAAAAGTAAAAATCAGTAGCATATAGTAGTAATCAAAAGCTCTGCGTAGCAATTAGTAGCAAGCAACAGTGAATAGCAGCAATTCGTGGCAATCTTGGGCCAGCCCCATAGCAAATATTTTGTATGTTGTGTCTCCTTCTCCTTCTATAACTCACTTTAAACGGTTTTCGGGCATTGCAGTCTCCATGTCCACAAGCCCTGCTTTCCACAGCAAAAGGCTCCCTTTTCCACGTCCAAAAGCCCTGTTTTCCACAACAAAAGGCTCCTTTTCCACGTCCACAAGCCCTATTTTCCACAGTAGAAAGGCTCCCTTTTCCACGTCCAAACGCTCTATTTTCCACAATAGAAAGGCTCCACCGCCTCTTTCCACATGCCAAGCCTGGCCCGAGAATTGTGGCAACATATTCCGTGTGGAAAACACACCACGGGGAACACAGAGCATCAGGCGCACATGCATGGACATAGTGTCGTGACGTGCGGAACGCAGAGACCGTGTCAGGCACGTCTGTGTGGACAAGGTCCCAGAATCTGTGAGATCATAGTGTCGTCACATGGCGAATAAACAGAAGCGGGGGACCAAGGAACGCAAGGCAATGTGTGGCAAAGGTCATTCTGCACAGGGCGGACAATTACATGGTACCATTCTACAAGCATTTCCACATCCTTGCGACAACTTGTCCGCGACCTTTCCGCAACCTGTCCACATACTTTCCACAACCTGCCCACATCGTTTCCGAAAGCATGTGAAAACCATTGCTCTGAAGCCCCAAAACCTGGTGGAAAACTTACCTTTGGCTTGCCCTTTAGCTTGCCCTAAGGCCCTAAAGCATGTGGACAACTTTGTTGTTTAGCCCCAAAACCTGGTGGAAAACTGGCCTGTGGCAGTGGAACACATGGGTTCTGCAACTCCAAAAAACTTGTGGAAATCATGCCTTTCTTACTTGTGGAAAGCATGTCTTTGCTGGCCCCACAAAACTTGGCGCGTAGGAAGTAAAGAGGAAGGCGAACTAGTTGGTTTGGGGCTGGTCCAATAATAGTGCAGCAATTGGTACATGTCCATGTAGTGCACTAATTATATAAACGTAGGAAAGCTAACAACAAAATCAAGAATCATCCTCATCCTCGTCTTCGTCATCGCCATCATACAGTCATGATCGACATGCCAATTGCCAACTATATAGCACGAAACAATCCAAACAATTCCAAACAATAAGATAGCCATGATAGCAACAACCGAAAAATGGTTGAAGTCTCCCACCACCACCTACGCTTACTATTTCATCAACCATCCTCACCATCATCATCACAATCACTTACAAGAGCTTAAACCGTTAACCGTTAACCATCATCATAACCACGAAATACGGACTGCAGTCGGCCCACTCCCACCACGGAGCCTCCAGCAGCGCCGTGTGCAGAGCGCGCAGCGCGTGCGAGGCCTTGGGTCGTGCCTGGGGCCTCGGAAGGCTTCGGAAAGTGTTCTACTACGACGTTGATACTAGTACGGTTACATTGCTTCTACAAATCATTGTGCCCTGATATTATTTGTACTACTTCAACGACGACGACGACGACGAGGACGAGGAGGAGAAGTAATGCGAATAATGCGTCAAGTATTATTTGAGTTTCTTGTTTGTTTATTAGTCGCATCCTTGGTCTAGTTGTTATTGTTAATTTTTGTTCTATTGGTTGCTCAGTCGTGAGGCTTGAACAGTATTGGCAAAAATGTTGCAGCTAGCCTGGGTTGCTTCATTGTTTTTGTTGCCGCGCCGCAGCCCGGTCCCAAAACGCTTCGAGGTCCAAGGTGCTGGTCCGGCTGGAGCACGGCCACGAGGCCCTCGTTTGCAGGACATGCTTGGGGCACACATGGACACAACATCTGCCTCTGTCCAAGTTGCAAAGGGATGGACAAGGATTTGCAAGGCACTGATGTCGCAATGTCACTTCTGTAAGCCCACGGCAGCGGCATCGCCGCCTCCGAGGCAGACATTCACCAGGTGTTCCATGGAGGGTGGCGGCTGCGCCTGAAGAAATTCCGAACCCCGTTTGGTCAGGTCACTCTTCCCAACCCTGTGACTCCGTCAGCCGGTGCTGCTGATGACTGGGTTCAACTCGGGTAACTAGGGTGCTGCCTTCCCACACTCCACCGGGGGCTCCGGCTGCGGAGCCGGCCAAGGCTCCTGCCGCGAAGCATGGGGACAGTGTGGGACAATCTGTGGCAATATGGGAGGTTGCTTTGGCATGCTGTTAGCATGCTTTCGCTCCAGGTCCACGCCTCCAGCCCGCGAGGCTCCGCTTCGGGCTCAGATGGCAGCCGCGGTGGCGGCTGGAACTCGCTGGCCAGCTCTCCTGAGCTAAATAGCCCATGACAACTGGAACTACAAAAAGAAGGGTGGCAAAAAAACCTTCGGTTTCAAGATGTTTCAAGCGAACATATTGCATCACATGGTACATGCACGTGGCTGCTGAGCCTCTCCGCTGTTCTGGCGTGTCGCTCGGCTCTGGAGCTGGCTGCGGCTCCTGCAAACCCTGCACGTTGCAAGTCTGTAACCAAAGAATACGACCTCAGCAATCACGAAAAGTCAACGGGCAGTAGCCGCAAGCTTTGCACCAACAGGCAACATGCTTAAGCTGTTGTCGCTGCCGTAGCTGATGTCCTTGAGCATCAGCTTGTGGGAGGCTGATCTGAGCAACCTCCTCGACAAACTGCAACATGGCAACTGCTTAAGAGCTCCAAATCACAACCGCGCGGGATTGACTAGGTGACTAGGCATCCTGCAGGCACGGGCTTGTATAATGTGATGCCAGTACTGACACGTAGGAACACGCCTCTTGTCCTGTGACTTGGCAGTCGTCACGTCAGCCCTTGGCCCACCGCTCGCCACATCATTTTGGCTTTGGAGCTATGTCACCGTTCTCAAGCTTTCATTTTGCCAGGATGCAGCGGTGGCCGAAGAGCCTGTTTCAGGTTTGCCAATGCCAAGGCGTACATGCTAAAATCTGTATCAGCATGTTTCGCGCACCGATCCCTACCTCCCCAAATCCTAAACAAAACCCTAAAGCACCCGTCTGAATCTAGGTTGCGTTTACCACAGGATACTGCACAAGGATGGTTGAACGGTTTGATGTGTCTGGAACAAGACGCACTGACACAGAAAGCGCCTTTAAAAAATCTACAAGTGCCTGAAAACAGGTTTATAAGCCCTCAAAACACCCTTTCAAAACTCCAGCCCCTGTAAACCTTTCATGCCGAGGTCCGCCCTGCCTCGGGCTCCATGCGCTTCTGCGAGGCAGACCTTTCGAACACTCCAGGGGCGGTTGGTGAAGGGGTTGGGTTATAGGAGAAGGTCGAGGTGAGGTTTGCGGAGGGCCCCCTGGGTTTCAGGGGCTCAGGGCTTTCTTCGGGGGTCGAGGGCTTCGGGAGTTTGGAGTTTACCTTGCTTGGTCAGGATAGTAAGTTGCGGTTTGGGCTTGGTGGGGCTTCGGCTCTCTTGTTCGGCTCCGGATTCCCCTGGGCCGTAGGCCTGGCGCGCGCCTTGGCCGCGCTCGCTGGCGCGCCTGCAGGTTTCCGGAGGGCTAAGGACGAAGATATCTGGGATCAGTCTTGCGCGCCGCCTTCGGTGTCGTGCACCCGCGCAGCGTTTGCAGCTACGCAGGTGGAGCAATAACCCAACGCACAGGTGCACATTGATTCCGTGCCGGCATGGACCAAGAGGTTTGAAGCTTCGCCATCCACAGACCAGGCCCGGCAAGGCAAGAACTCTGGCACATCACTGAACCTAACGGAGACAGCCAAAAAGACCCCCTCAATTCGTAAGCCCATAAAAGCTTCATCAAAAGCCCCCAAACCCTCAAAACCCTTGACATCCCCAAAACCCTTTGCCTGCATGCAACCTGCCGCCTGCGGGCGCCTCAGCCTTGAGCTGGCGCTGCCTGGAACACAAATACGAACCTTTTTCCACAGCTTGCCGCTTGCCATTTGGGGCTCCCATGACAGCTCTGGGAAAGCTCCCTCAAGGTTTTGACTTTCGGTGTGTGTTTGTGCGCTGGCTCATGACACGCAGTAGAACAGCCTGCTCATGCCTGTAGGGTGACTTCGTGGGCACCAGGCCTCCCAGCATCCAATAAGGCCAGGAATCGGAGACCGCGTTCCTGCACAAACGGGTCCAGTCTGGCGCGCCAGCGTGCAACAAACAGGACACGCCTCGAATGTGCCCTGTACTCGTACCTCATACTACTCTTATACGGCGTGAGGAAAAGACTCCCATAACTTGGAACACCGGAAAGCAAGTGCTGCAGTCCTTAGAGGTAGGTGTTCAAAATTAGGATGCAAGAGTCACATGTCATCAACTTGGTGTCAACAAAGGCTCATGCACGACAGCATCCCAATGACGAAGGTCGATAGATCCAAGAGAAACACTAGTCACTAGTGATAATCAAGCACTCTTCTGTAAATTGCACGCCTCGAACTTCTGAGTGAAGGCCCAGAAGCATTGCCGGGCCGAGGCGCGGACCTGGCCGCGTGGCGGTTGCTGCAGACAAACTCTTCGGACCCTCTTTCCCTCGTGGCCCACTGATGGGCACTGTGTCGTCATTGCTCTTTGCTTCCATCGCACGTCTTCCCCGAAGCTCGCACAATGTCTCGCGCCTCCTCCCGAGCGTCTTCGAGGCCATCCCGAATGGCCTTAAGTCTTTTTGTCGTCATCGGCCAGGGCTCCAAGAGGATCTCTCGAGTAAAAACGCGAGGTAGTGCGAGCTTGTCCAGCAGAGTGGAGAAGAGTGGAGAAGAGGGGCCTTCTGCAGCAGCTCTGCCGAGCGCTCGAGACGCTCCGTCGGATGGGTCTGCAGCGCCACAAGGAGAGCCTCCAAAATAGCAAAAGCAGAAATCGATTGAACACAGAGGTTTTTAGGGTGACTAGACATTCTGTGGACAGTCGGACTACAGCTAACGTCCATTATGTGCATCCCCTATCGTGTCCTGTAGGCCGCGATGGCGCTGCACTCCACTTCGGGCATTCCTCAGAAACTGCGCAAGCAGAGCTAACAGTGTCGAGCGTGCAGAGACCGGACGCTTTCCCATTCATGTGCCAAGGCTCACTGGCTCCAGAAGCGCCTTCTCAAAGGCCACCCCAAACCAACCACTACTTAGCAATGCCCAAGTGTCTACAAATCGGCGGCAAAAACACTAACAACGGGCACGTCAAATCAAGCACGACAACAAGTGTCTCAAGGCGCAAACGAAAGCAGCATGTACCCGTGTGCCTGCACCACACGTGGGGCGTGACAGGCTCGAACAATGGCACAAGCACAGCGGAAGCCTGAGTTCCGCTGTGAGAATCAGCAGTGAGTGAAGCTTTGCCGACGCAGGGCTTGAGTACAGAAGTGCATCTTTTTAACAAGCTTTATTGCTGAGCCTCAGAGCCTCACTCGGGTTTGCAATCAGGCGGCAGCTCTCCGCTATGACCAAGATTGTGACTGACGTGCTGCGCATCAATACCTCGCGGGGTGACACTGTTGTGGGCTTGACATGCCACAGCCGGCGCAGGTGAGTAGACTTTACCGATTCCGACGCATTTTGTAACAGGCGACTGCAAGAGCGGAAGCAGCCAGGACTTCGATCTCGATGCCAAACCTTGACATGACAAATTGGATTCTCCTCTCATCTAATATCATCTAATGTTCTCTCTGACGCGTGCTGTCGGTGGGGGGGTCCCGGGGTGGTCCTTGACAAGCCGGGTGACGCCTCAGCTAGCAGCCGCAGAGCCACGCATGCCTGGCAAACAGCAGCTGAGTAGCAAAAAAAGGCGCACGTGGCCTGCACCGGATCTCCAAAGCCTCGCGCACCAGCGCCGAACGCAGATCTGTGACCTGACAAGGCGACCCAGGTGGCGACAGCGTTCGGCAAGGTTCAGGAATTCGGCAAGATGATGCAAGAAGAGCTTTTTCCAGAAACTTCAAGGGCATGCAAGGCCGCTGCCTGTGCCAGAAGGACTTCCCGCAGCCTGAGCACCGCTGGTGCGAAGCCCTCAAGCTGGGCACTGCCCAGCACCTAAGATCTCTCAGATGTGAAGACAACATCACACGGTGACACACGTGCCATTCGTGAGCCGCCGCGCCCGAAATCACGAATTCGGTTTCGTTTGTCCTACCGGTCCTAGTTCTATTTTTGAGGTTTTTTGACGCCGTGAGCTGGAAGCCCCTTCTCCCAGGTTTTGGCAATGTTCGGCCAGGCAGCCAGGCCCTGCAACCTTTTCAAGGAGCGGCAGCGCGCCGCCCAGTCCTCGACTCATCTAGGCCATTGTATCTCAATACGTTCACAAATCATGAGGGCAGGGGGCGGCTTTGCGCGTTTCATCTGTCTCATGTTGTCTCATGTCTCAGCTTCGCTTCGCCTCCCGCTGTTGGCTCTCCATTGCCATCCGAGCGGCGTCGCGCTTGTCAAGCGACCGCTGCAGCCTTTGTTAGCAGAGAAAAGAAGGCTCAGCCTTGAGATGCCTTGAGGGTGTTCGTTGCACAGAAGGGCCTACAGGGCAGAGCCGACTGCATGGACTTGAAACCGAAGACCAAGGCACCCATCCATCTCCCGAGCAAGCTCTCGACCTTCAGACTCGAAAGAACTTCTTCGGGTGAAGTTCAAGCAGCAGCCCCCATAGGGGAACCCATGGAGAGCTTTTGGGCTTGGGGACGAGTGGCTGGAGGAGCAGCACACCGGTTGCACATCCTCCGACGGCACCTGCAGCTGACAGGACACCACGAAACCCTGCACCCAAAACGAGACTCCAAACAACAAACACGCTGATGGCAAATCTGGATTTGCAAACCCCAACACCGACGGCTTCCACAGCAGGAGGAAAGTAAAGGTGATGAGCCCTCCCCCCCCCCACAAAAAAAAACAAAAATATGAGTCAGTGGAGCAGAGCTCCGCCAGTCCTAGCATTTTGGCCGCCCTCTACCGTACCAGACCAAAACATGACCGTGACGGCGGAGAGATTATACCGCCATTCAATTTGTTTGAATATGTGCCGTGCTTAGGTATTCGTGATTTGTTTACTAGTAGTATTCGTTTCATACAGTGGCATTATATTCAAAAACCTGAAAGTACATCCCAAAGAAAAACACTGCAACATTCTTGGGTCCTGGGGCACAGCAGGGATACCTACCACCAGCTGAAGCCAACACGTCGCAGCAGGACTGTGGCGACATCATGGGTCATGTGGTTCCACATCTCCCTTCAGCAGCCGGGGCCGTGCGCAGTAGAGAAGCCAGCAAATAAACTGCAGAGAAACTGCACAGACAGCGTGGGCGCGGATGATGCTCTCACGAACACTCGAGATTTTGAGAACTCCAAAGAAGCTATCGGGGGGGGGGGGGGTCAGGGTCGCATCGAGCCGAGAGAGCTCTGGGCCAGGCCCCCCAAGTTTCCACGGTGCCGCGTGGTGCCAACACCATAGTGCGCTCACAGATAGGCATAGTAAAAGGACAGACTCTCGACACTAGAACGCCCGCTTTGAACCCCTTCTTTGGGCCCTTTTGTGTGGAGGGCCAAGGCGCTAAGTCAACCGAAGCGTCTGCGAGCTTCCGCGGGGCCATGGCTCGCGCAAGCACTCCAATGGCATCCGTGCCTGTGGCACTTAGTGGATTTAGTGGGGAGGCTCTGCTGAAACCCCACTCAGTTCGGCAGGACCATGCCAGACGAAGGGCTACAAAACTCAATGGGGCTCGTGCTGCACAGGTTGGGTCTTCAGACTTGCTGGCACACTTGCTGTTGGGTTCTTCGTTTCGAGGTTGCGGGTCGAGGTGGAGGGCTCCCAAAAGACAGCAACAGAAGATGGCGGCAGAAGAACTCTCAAGAGCGGTGCGCTTAACTAGGTCTTTACACAATGCACCGATCTCCTGGCTTTTCTTACATCAGACTTCTGCTGCGACTCTGATGCCCCCATCAGCGGCATCTTGCGGCGCAGGGCGTTGCCGGGCGGCACGACAAGGCGACCTGGGCCCAGACCCCACTAGGCAGGTGAGGTACAAGAGGAGCGACTCTGAGACATTGCCAGCGATTGCCCGGGCCAGGTTTTCGATCGACGAGGTGGGGGGGGATGCATCGTGATGCATCATCCTCCCGCAAAAGCAGAGTCACGCTTGGCGGTTCGCTGCGGTCGGCGGTTCTGCCGTTGATCCTAATAGCTAGGCAACCGTAATGTCCAGGTGGCCGAGATCGAGCAGGCTCCTATGTCAGAGCCTCAGCCCAGCATGCTTAAATCCTCAGAGTCCACGGCACTTAGCTCGCCGATGTTTTCCTACACGTTTGACGCTCTTGAGGATGAAAGTGCTCGTTGAGCTTGAATTCATCTGCATCGTGAGACCGTCCAGATTCAAACAGGCGATGACCCTCTATCTACATTGCTGCACAATGTGGGTATGCGAAGACTTGCTTTGGTGCGAATACTTTAGAATGGCGACGAAAATTCTAAGAAATGCAAAGTGGAATCTAAGAAAAGGGTTTCTGAGCGATCGTCTCACCATGCAGCCAGGCAAGCAGGGCCCCGCAGAAACGGAACCGGCGGTAGCCCTGAATTGAGCGAGAGTTCAACACAACCAAGGCGATGTTGTAAACCTGCAGCCGGCACTTGGAGAACTGTCCGCTCCCCCGCTACAGTGGAAGAACCGATGATCGCCTTGTCAGCCTTCCGCAAGGCTTGTTGACTGTCAAAATCTCAACTCGGATATGCACTTAGCACAGTGCAGTCGGCTCATCATGTTCCATGATGGCGAAGAAAAAACCGGGCGCGGTCCTTGTGCTCAGAAACCTTAATGCTCGCTACAATGATGTACTTTTTCAGCTTCATGAACCCAACTTCTACGCCACAAAGAACGTCAAGGACCAAATTCCCAGGAATCTCAACCGGGGGAGAAGCAAAAGAACGGTTGAGATGCATCATGCAATATCTGGATAATTCAGGCCAAAGTCAAGCTGGCTAGCGTCGCCAGTCCTCTCTGTTGTTAGCCTTCGCGGTATTGAGATTCATGCGTCTTCTTTACAGAGATCTTTGGGTTTTTTGGCAACAGACAGCATGACTTCAACTTTCCCCATCTGCCAGTTTCTCACATGCTCCTGTGCCAGCCCCGATCCGCTGTTTGGCCACAACCGCTTTCTCCAGTTTAGGGTCTTTGGGGCTGCAACGGCCTTTCTCTAAACCCTCACTGATCGGGGTTGGCCTAAGTGTTCATCAGGCACGGTGATCATCCGGTGTCTGATGTCTGACATGTGCCCTTGGTGCCCTTACACACGTACTAAAGAATTCTCAGGAACTTCTCTGCATTCTCGACGAGTCCTCGCAGAAAGTTCTGGCTGCAATTGGACAGTATCTGCTTGGGGGCAAAGCGGCAGACCGGCCAGCGAATGCAAGCGACCTCACTGCCGTAGAACGGTGGTGTTGTCAGGGTACTTTGTCAATTCTCTAGTCCCTCCCCCGCCCCCCCTCTCTGACACCCCAAAAACAGCCTTAAACCCTGAACCCGAAAGCTCTCTCCGGCCTGTCACTTCGCCTTGTCCTCCGCACCATAGCCCAGGGCCACCAGAAGGCTGGGCCGACCCTTCGTACCTGAGTCGGGCAAAGCCACGGCCAAGCCAAATGACTGGTACTGACTCTACTTCTGTCGCCACAAACTGCCAGGCATTGCAGCATGGCTGGACAACCTTCTCATCGAACCAATAGCCGCTCTCAAAGAAAGGCCCGCCCTTCGTCTAGCCTATCGCCAGATCATTCATTGGGGTATGAGGTTGGGGGACTCACTGAGAACTTCGGAGATGTTGGCAGCGGGAACGTTTTCCGATGCTTTCCGGGTCGTTTGGGTTTAGGGCGTTGAGCGAGCTGAGAGCTTACAAAGCCCAACCCCGAGATCCCAACTTGCCGGGAAGTTGCTCCTCTTCTCTTGCTCGGCAACGACGGACAGGCTGGGTGCCAATCCCTGTGGTCGGGCTCAACGAAACAAGCTTTCCAAAAGCCTAAAGCCTCAAGATGCTCCAAAGCCAGAAGCATTCGGAAGTTCACCTCGACAGGTGCGCCAGCAGCGCCGACAGCGGCTGCACCGTTGGTGCTGGCGCCCTGCAGCTTTGTGGCGTTGGGACTGCAATTCGAAGAGGCTGGGGCTCTGAACTGAAGCAAAAAACAGAAAAAAGAGTTGTGTGACTCCAGTCCGCGAGCTGAGCTTCGTGGACTGATGTGGACTCAAGAAGGCTTGCACAGCTGCTTTCAGGATTTCGATGCTTTGTCCTAGATTTTTAGGCCTTCCAGGCCCTAAAGGCCTTAAACAATAAACTGCATGCTGGGGCCTTGGGTGATGATGGAATGAATAACCCAAGCAAAAAACACGCTTCCGAATATAAAAACTGATACCCTACTACATGATTCCCCGGTTCGAACCCCGCCCCCGGAAAGATTTTCGATCAACCCGAAACCCTTACTCCATGGTGGGAGGGAAGGGGGGGGGGGTGAAGAGGCGGGAGCGCCCTGACCATTTGCACAAGGTTGGGGTTTGGGAAGTTTAGAGGGTCAATGCGTACTCAGCTGCTAAGGTCGTCAGTCCCGAATGCCTGGCCTGAAGCTTGATGCTGACGCTGCTCTGCACCCCATGGATAGGCTGCAGCTGAGAAGTGCGGACAGCGATCAAGCTGAACCTCCAGCGAGGCGACTTAGCTTGGCTTAGGGTGGGCGCCGGGTCCAGAGCTCAGGCCCCAGAAGTGTCTGGAGAGGCTGTCTTAAGTGCAAGTTGTTGAGTCGCGATTGGTTCTTGATAGTGTTCTTTCTTGTTGTGGGTTGTGTTCTGTGCTGAAACCTGCAAAAGCCCTTCATGTTGTGAGGATGCTCTTCCACTAACCACATCACTGCAAATACGGATCGCAACTCACATGGTGCAATACGAATGTCACTACTGCTCAAAACTATAGTCCGCATGACCTGCCCTTGCAAGCTGTGCCTGCGCTGAAAGAAAAGCGCGTGCAATCTACGCCAAAGCACATTGCATAGCCTTCACATTCAGAACCAACTTTCGGGTAAGCTTTTGACTCGGCTTAGCTTGATGGCAAGTGGGGAGGGGGTTCCAATTCTGCACACTGCACAATCTTTGCGGAACTGGGCCCACAGCCGCCCGATCCACAGCATCCAGAGGCCAATCCTTGGGTCCAAATGGAGCGGCGACAGTAGAGTTGTCAGAGTTGTCCATGTTCTCCGCCATACTGCCAAAACCGTTCACTGCCAGGCTGCAAGACAAACATGCAGATGTGCTCCACGTGGCGCATGACGTCGATGTTTGCCAGGTCCTCTTCCGTGAGCTCTACCTTCCCGGGAATGCGTGACAGTACTGTGACGGCGCAGCCACTCCCCTACACTAAGCCTCCCTGATGGTCGGACCTCTGCTGGCAGGGCTTGGCAGGAGTGGAACCAGAGCTTGATGTTCGAGGCGAAGGACGCAGCCATGCCTCGCGTGGAGGTGTTGTGGAACCCGGATGCTCAGTTCTCTGCATGAGTGTCCCTTGTTTGGGACATGGCTCGAGTAAAATAAGATCGATAATTTAAAGGAGACACTCACATCATGCAAGAGCCATTAATACCATAGTTGCCCGCTCCAGCATGTAGGGCGGCCACAAAACAGATCAACTTCCCCACCTTCCCACCCCGCGAGACACCCCCGAGACAAGGAAAACCGCGAACTTCGCATCCGAGCGCGAGTCATCCAACGAGAGGCGTCGAAGAGTTTTGCCGGCCGAAGATCTGTGGAACGGCGAGCTTTGGTACTGCGATCGAGCATAGGCGCGTGATGTCGAAGAGGGCCGAGCAGCTGAGCCGAGTGAGCACAGGTGCATGTATCATACTCAGTGAATTTTTGCATACCAGGTGATCACAGCTCAATATTGAGTGCCCGCGCGACATCCGGTCGCCCCTTCTCTTCTTTGCATGAAATTGTTCCTGGCAGCGATCTGGCTTGCCGCCAAAACGATCGGGCATTGTTCTTCGAAACACAAAAACGGTTGCGTTCGAACTGAAGATGAAGGCTTCCGTTGATGAGCGATTGATACAACAGGCAGTGGCAGAGAGAGTGAGAAGACGGAGATTGAGTCTAGAATGCACATGTCCAAATCACATGTGGGCGTCGCTTACTCGACGAGTAGAGATGGTCGATGACAACGACAACGAAGACGGTGTGAAGGAAGCCAAGGGTAAAGAGAGCGCGAGAGCGAGAAACAAAGAAAAAAGAAATGCACCGCACACATTTCATATGTTCTTTCTATGATTCTGCCCTAGATTTGAAAGTCAGCTTAAAGCTACTGATTGCTTAACGATTTCTGGCGCCTGCAAGCACAAGTTCGTGGACCTGACTGCTTCCAGGCTGCATCCCATCACGATGATCAGGAACAGCATCTGGCACGCCATTGCGAAGTGGTCAAACCTTGTCAACAAGTTGATCGATGACGGAGAGAGGGTCATGGCAGGCCGAGGCACTTTGTGGAGTAGCCCACTCTCGGCCTCATGGCAAACGCAGGCATGCCTTCTGCTGCCAAGGACATGCGCACAGCGCGTGCCGTGGCTTGCCGTGGCTTGCCGTGGCTTGCCGTGGCTTGCCGCTTGCCGTGGCTTGCCGGGGCTCCGGCAGCTTGCCCTGCGCTGACATCTTGAACACAACGATCAGCGGGAAAATGCCCAGGAACACCTGTTCCACTTTGGATGTTGACATATGCTGCTTCAAGCTTCTGAATGAAACCCCAGCCCCCAACATCTACTAAGCAGGTGCACTAGGCCAGCAGACACAGAACCCACCTCTGCCCTCTCCCAGAACAGGCTGACATCCACCTCACGACACGCACACAGAGAGCACGGCACCTGCACCATGTCATGCCATGCAAGTGTTCACATGCCAAGGCACCGTGTAGATGGCAAAAGCAATAGACGAGATCAGGCCAAGCATGAGCATGATGTTCACCACCTGGCAGTGATGTGAAAGATGTGAAGGTGTAGCCATCCACAAGAATTACTCGGTGGAATTCCTCGGGCCCGGGCATAGTAGCGTGAAGCACGTTGAATGAGCAGGCCACACATCACCTGGTTGAGCACTTGCCCCGAAAGTTTGCCGACAACAATATGAACGCACAAGAGAGGCAGAGATTTCGCGTGAGTGAAGAACTCACACGACCAGTACGAAGACTACAAGCGGCTGAGATCCATATATCCGAGCAGCCGTGTCTTGAATGCTTGGGGCATCGTGCTTCGTCAGCGTGCTGAAAGCAGGATCCGGGTATACGTACCACTCATCCAGCCTCAGAGGATGCAGATCTCATGTTTCACCGGGGATTGCACGGATTGCGGTGGTCTGCCGTGTAAGCAAGGAGAGGCCCTGAAAGGAGTCCGAGTGGCGAGAGGCCGTCGTCCACCTGAGGGCTCAACACGTGTCACCAATGACTCAATGACGGTGACAGGACAATGACATACCATGACGCCATGTGATATCGGAGCCTCGCAGTACTGGAAGAGGAAGGAGCGATTGCGTGCGCAGCCCTCCTCCTGCAGTGCGCATTGGCATTGTAACACATTGCATCCTCTTGACTGTAGCAACTGGCAAAGCCAACAAAAGTCGTGCTTCTAGCCAGGTCACCTTCAGTGACACAGTGATTGCCAGCCATTGGCAGTCAAAAGGGAAGTGGCGCACTTGCTGGTCCATTCCTCATCCAATGGCACCATTTCCGATACTTTGGAGATGGTGAGTCGGGCTTGAACATCATCAACGCGAAAGCATCCCAAAGCCCTATGAGCAAACATCCCTAAGACAGACGAAGCCAAATCGAAGCCAAAGCCGGCCCCAACAAGATGCTCAGCCCCTGGCTCATCGTCGCTCGAAAAAGCATCTGAACCTCTGCTGTTGCAAGAGTCTCGACGTCTTCAACGCCCTGCCCCAAACCCTGCCAAATCCTCTCGAAACCTGGCATTGTGCTATGGATGCCTGTCACGGCTTCTGCTGTCCAGAAGACGCTGAGCACGGTTTGCCATGAGCAGTGACGTCACTGGATACTGGTCGCCCACCTGGCTCCACATAGCCTCTCATTTGCTGGCTCGCGGCTGCCACGTGGCCAGTCTTCGGGTTAACGACTTCAGGAGCTGAACTCCTGGCACTGTAGGGGTTGAGACCCCGGAAAGGGCTTGATTTCGCTTGATGGTACTTGCGCGTGATGGTACAGCCCATGCCGGTTTTTTCTGAAGGGCGTTTTGACCGGAATTGCCGAGGCGGAAACTGTGGGTTTCAGGATTTGTTCTTGCGTTTGTCTGCCAATGTCTAGTCCCGCTTCACACTCCACTGTGCATGCCCCCATACGCCCGCCTATCAATCACCTCGGCTTGCACTGCATTCCTGGGCACAGCCAAGCTCGCTCAGGGTACTAGATGGTACTAGCAACCAGCTTCCTCTCCCAGCTCAACCAGGACCTTTAACTTTCTCACCTGCCCTGTGTCATTGCCGGGGCACGTAATGGCCAGGGAGGGAACCTTCAGTTCTTTAGCCTCACACGCTCCAGCTTGAATTCAACGTGGACTAACTGACTAACCAGCAGACTGCAAATGTCGGAAACACATCGCCAACACAGACGTGCTTGGGCATGTGGAGTTGCTTTACTGTGCTGCACACTGCTTCATCCACGTGTCACAGGTGTGGCCAGGCTGTGAGGTGCATTGCCACGGATCACAACAGCGCCTTCTTTCCCTTCTCCAGGCCAACAGCATTTTCGTCAAGCCATTCCTTGAGCGACGAACCCAGCATCCAGCTACTCCAGACACAAC
Source organism: Symbiodinium natans (assembly GCA_905221605.1). Classification (NCBI taxonomy): domain Eukaryota; class Dinophyceae; order Suessiales; family Symbiodiniaceae; genus Symbiodinium; species Symbiodinium natans. The sequence goes on along the minus strand of CAJNDS010002666.1, from coordinate 255,588 downwards.
TGAACCAGTTCAGGAAGCGTCCATTCTTCTCAAAGTCTCGAGGAAGACACGGAACTTGCAGTCGAAGGTAGCTTTGACAAGGTCCACATTGCGGATCAGCCAAATTCGGAAAGCGATGGAGATCACCTTGGGTTTAGCCGTTCAAAAGTTTACCATGGAGCCGTGCCATGAGCATGAGCCTCATGCGGTACTAGTAGCAGGGCAATAAGAAACCTCCATCAATCTTTGACACGCACAGAACGTTCCCGATCCTACTTGGAGGCTCGTGGATACTTTGAAGTACTCTCATAACTATGGTAACCTGTAACTTATACTACAACTTACAACCCTTTTAAGGGTATAGAAACTTATATCCGCATGGAAGCCAGTCCTGAGCCTCCTAAGCCGTAAAGTCTCAACCCCCCCTGGAAAGCCCTTGAACCTATTGAGAGCCAGGCCTGCGTGTCCGTGTTCACACTGCCCTGGTTCGTGAAGGCGCGGAGATCCGAACCTGCCCAAGGACTGGGCCCAAACCGACATGAAGCCCTAAAACCCCTGAACGCTCCCGAAGCTTGAACCCTCTTCCTAGCCACCAACACCGTAGTAGCTAACTGTGACCCCCCTGATTTCTAAACTGCAAACCCAGGAGGGATGGAACTTTGGGGGCAGGGGGGGAGGAGGCGCCTCGTGAGTACTGCGGTGTCAGAGGCAGGTCGGACTCCCTGCGGCTGCCGAAGCCCGCCACCTGCGAGTTGCCAACAAAAGGGTTTAGGGCTTAGGGTTTCGGGCTGGTACCACACTAGCCTTCTCATGCTTTCTACCCCGCGCGTTTTCGCAGAGCCACAAGCCTTGACATGTCTTGACAGTGGGTAACGCGAGCGCACCAAACAGCGAAAAAGAAAACATCGCTCGAGGTAACCAAGGTAACCAGTCTTTGGACCTCCGCCATTCGTGAGGGTTTTGGGGGGTACTCCAAGAATAGGCACCGTTAGCAACTAACAATGAGATTCAAAAACTCGTCGGCCCGCTTCGGCCTTAGTGCCACCACGAACAACCAGCATGAAGCTCAGGAGTTACTCGCAGCAGCGGATGCTGTGGCCCGCCTCGAGGGACGATGAGGAGTTCCGATCGCGCGGGGATCTGCCTGAGATCTGCAAAACTTCAGATTTACGAGCGTGAGCTTTCGGATTTGGAAGGATGCCAAGGTCCTGAAGAGGCTCAGGCCTCTTTCAATCCCGAACAAAGGGCAGGCCTTTAACTCACAGTGCTTGAGTTTTTCCCGCCTCTCTCTGAACGACTCTCAGGTGGAGAGTCGTCAATTGCAGTGACAGGAGGGCCATGTACAAGGAGCCTCTGGAAAAGAGTCGGAAACAGCTGCTCATACTTTAGATGATTTGGGAATTCTTGCTTTTTAATCTGAGGTTCGCTGAGCGATTCGCTGATTTGCTTGCCTGGGTGCTGAAACGCGGCAGCAGCCCTGAACTGAAGCGCTGGGGCATGAGGAGCCCGGTCCTCATCCTGGGCAGTGGATCTTACCTGACCCACATCTACACCCAAAATACCCAACCAATGATATTAGGACTTCAGCAGCCAAGTGTCAACGTCTGGGCGGTGTAGAGCTCCGACCTCTGCTTCTCAGAAGTCTTGCGGATATGGTACGCCATGGGAGGACAAGCCTTACACCCCCAAAAGCCCTCGGCCACCTCAGTCCCTCAGAATCTGCCCTCGAGCCGCTTTTTGCAATGGCTGGCATACAGAACGAAGCAAAGATTCCAAAGGACCTTGGCCGCAGGGTGGAATGCGCGGAATGTTTTGACGATGTTTTGCAGCCTTTGGGTTTACATGCGCAAGCGAACAGGTTGGAACAGTTGGAAAGAACCTTAATCACTCCTGGTGCACCTCCTCTGGCCTTCAACCTTTGACCTCAAAGGCTCGAAGCCCAAGCGGCCCATAGCGACGCCAAACCCACCAGCAGAGCTCGTTCCACCTCCTGAGCTCCGCTTCGGCATGGACTCTACGAGGCTACAGTGGGCTTGGGGGACAACGTCAGCAACGTCAGGGCGTGCTCCAAGCGAGCTGCGAAGCAAGACGTGTGAAAGCCGCTACTCATCGGCCCCGAAATGCTGCATGTGACCAGCGAAAGCGGACCCTGGCTACGACCCCAGTCATGTCCTGGAGAAAGCATGCTCTGGCGGTGTCTTTGCTCAGGTAGAAGCAAGCCATGAAGGTGGCTACCTGAACCCGGTGTTTATGCTTTGGGTCGCGCACAATGGCAAGGAAGTGCAAGGAGTTTGGGAGCCCTGCAATGAGACATGCCAGTATCTGGCATGAGATCAAGTACACGTCGAAGGGAGTCCAATGCTGCACCTAGGACAGGTTCCTCCCAATGCCGAATCATGCCGAATCCTGCTCACGGACACTGATCTCACAGATGCAATCGCATGAGCTCGGCGCTTTGGGCAGACGATGCTCCACGGAAAAACGGAATGTGGTCTGAGTGAGTACAATCTTCAATATGTCCACCAGCCTGCCACACGGAAATCTCAAAGACCATTCCTAGTACCCTCAGAGCTGTCCCTCAGTGTCGATTGCCTACAGCCTACAGATCCTAAAGTGGTGCGAAGGACTAGAGACTGCTGAATGACACTGCCTCTTCGTGAAATCTGTTGACCTTAGACTGTTGTCACAAGCGCAGCAGGTCGACAAACAGGACCTTTCTGCACCACAACGCCTCCAGCCTTATCCTATGCAAGCGTGTCTTGAAAAAGTCCAAGCGACGGCAAGACGAAGAATGAGAACATCAATGTCGATAAGAACATGTAGATGCTCAGAACCTGCAAGCATTCTTCCTAGCTGAACCCGGAAGCAATCGGCTCAGCTCCCGTGGAGCGCTCCCACAGCCGCTCATGAATTGGACCATCTCATTTGCCTGCTTCACGTAGAACCCTGATTGGCGCTCCGCGAGCAGAAACACCTTTTCGATGGAGGCACGCTTGCGGAATGCGAGTTGTTATCAAGCCTGGAACATGCATGGAAAAACTGAATGAACTCTTCGAACGGTTCATTCAACATTGCCTGCCATACAACGCACCCGGAATACGGAGATTCACTTCGGCTTCCATGAGGGCCTTGACCTTCTGCTTCGGAACCTCGACGTCATCGTGAGGCACCAGTGCAACCACGGCGTCCTTTTTGTGGGGGGGGTTGGGACGAGAAGAGTGGGACTCCATCCAGTCCAGCACCTGAGAAGAACCCAAGCAAAAATGAGCAAAAGGGTCCTTCAAGTTCCAGCCATCCAACTGCTTCGACTGGTCCTGCTCCAGCTGTGTGGATCAAGGTCTTCAGGACGCTTGATGAGAGTACGACATCCTCTAGCCTCTAGCCTGCTAAATGACGGGGCCTTGTTCGTACCCTAAGCCCCGCCTTCAGGACCCTCAATGACTCCACCCTCAACCCTTGAACCGTCCCCTACCCACACGGCCCTAGCTCCGAGCACCCGGCCACAGCATCGCAGAATGATGGGGCCAGCTCGAAGCCTCTGCATCGACGCACACCCCGAAACTCCCAAACCCCCGCCCAAAAAATAAGATGGCGACCCGAAACCCTCCAATGCCCTACGCCACTGCTGCCTACTTCTAGGGGCGTGAAAGGGCTCTCAGGGCTTTTGGAGGTATTGAGCGTTTATCATAGAATAGAACTCCCTCATACACAGAACCCACAAAAAGGGATCTTTTGTTAACATCCTACTTGTGGCTAGCGCCTTCGCAGTTCACCAGCTGCATGTCCACCCTGAGGAGCTGACCTTGTGCAAGGGAGGTGCTGTGAGTGCCGGCACCATTGTTTGCGGGGCTGACTAGTAGTACCAGTACTAGTACTCGTACTCGTCGAAATTCAACCCCCCAGTTTCTTGTTGTCCTTCGAAGCCCGTAGAAGAAGAGAAGAGTCGAGAATCCTTCTGAATTCCACCCCCCATCGTTTCTTCTCGTCCTTCGAAGCCCGTAGAAGAAGAGAAAAGCAGAGAATGATTCTAAATTCCACCTCCCCTCGCTTCTTTCTTGTTTCTGTTTCTTGTGTTCATTATTCGAAAAGCAGAAGAGTAGAGACCTAATCTAAATTCCACGCCCCCGGTTTCTTGTTTTTGTTTCTTGTGTCCATTCTTCGAAAAGTAGAGAAGAAGAAGAAAAGTAGAGAACTAGTGCAAACTCCACCCCCCTCGTGTCTTCGTTTTGTTTTCCATTCATTATAGTCGAAATCAGAAGAGTAGCGAAGTAACAGAGAATTTTAATCTATATGACAACAAAGTCTTTACCAAAAAGCGGGGGTGTTGGGGGGGGGGGGGCATCCCCCCCAATTGCTTGGCTTGTTGTGTCTTGTGTGCATTATTCGAAAGGTACAGAATGAGAGAGAAGTAGAGAACTAGTCTAAATTCCACCCCCCTTGTTTCTTGATTTGGTTTTCAATTCATTATTCGAAAATCATAAGAACTAGAATCTAAATGGCAACTTGGGGGGAGCTCGTTTCTGGTGAATACCCTCACGGTCTCGAGAATTTGCACACTAGTAGTACGAATACTAGTAGTTCTAGTACTAGTACTAGTAGTACTAGTACTAAAAGTACTAGTACTACTTCTACTACCACCACCACCACCACGACGACAACGACGACGACAACGACGACTACTACTACTACTACTACTACTACTACTACTACTACTACTACTACTACTACTACTACTACTACTACTACTACTACTACTACTACTACTACTACTACTACTACTACTACTACCACTACCCATCTATGTTTTTCTTCACTACTGCAGCACTTTCTGTTCAGTTTAGGACAGACAAAACACAGTAACCTTTGTAGCTCTGCAACACCAAACGGCATACTTTTATACTTTCCTTCTGGGGTTTTGAGTTTCGGGTTCAGGGTGTAAAATTCCTAAATTCTTCGCCACAGCAACTGGCAGGGCCACGCTTTCTTCCACTGCACGCGTCTCTCGCAGCCTTCCTGTATGCACCGATTTTGCGCACCCGGCGTAGCTTCCGCTCAGCTTGTGTTTTGCTTTGCTTGCCAAGCTGCTGCTTCAGGTTGTGGATCAATGTGCGTATGAAGCACATGTCTCTTCACGATGCCCTGCTGCGCCACACAATCGACATTATGCTGTCGCTGCGGCGTGGCGAAAAAAAACACACAAGAGCCTGGAAAACAGCCACGGAGGCGCCAAAATGCAACACACACACACACACACGCGCGCCAAGATACGAAAACACTGTCAACACCGATGCGAACAGCCCTTCACGTGCACACGGACGGTAGCGTCAAATACGGAACGAGCGCGTACTACTACTACTACTTCTACTTCTACTACTACTACTACTACTACTACTACTACTACTACTACTACTACTACTACTACTACTACTACTACTACTACTACTACTACCACCACTACCACTCCCACTACCACCTTCCACCTACCACCTACCACCTACCGCCTACCGCCTACCACCTACCACCTACCACCTACCACCTACCACCTACCACCTACCACCTACCACCTACCACCTGCCACCTGCCACCTGCCACCTGCCACCTACTACCTACTACCTACTACCTACTGCCTACTGCCTACTGCCTACTGCCTACTGCCTACTGCCTACTGCCTACTGCCGACTGCCGACTGCCGACTACCTACTACCTACTACCTACTACCTACTACCTACTACCGCCTGCCTACAACCGACTACCTACTACCGACTACCTACTACCTACAACCTACTACCTACTACCTACTACCTACTACCTACTACCTACTACCTACTACCTACTACCTACTACCTACTACCTACTACCTACTACCTACTACTACTGCTACTACTACTGCTACTACTACTACTACTACTACTACTACTACTACTACTACTACTACTACTACTACTACTACTACTACTACTACTACTACTACTACTACTACAACTCTACTACTCTACTACTCTACTACTCTACTACTACTACTACTACTACTACTACTACTACTACTACTACTACTACTACTACTACTACTACTACTACTACTACTACTACTACTACTACTACTACTACTACTACTACTACTACTACTACTACACTACTACTACTACTACTACTACTACTACTACTACTACTACTACTACTACTACTACTACTACTACTACTACTACTACTACTACTCCTACTCCTACTCCTACTCCTACTGCTACTGCTACTGCTACTGCTACTGCTACTGCTACTGCTACTGCTACTGCTACTGCTACTGCTACTGCTACTGCTACTGCTACTGCTACTGCTACTGCTACTGCTACTGCTACTGCTACGACTACAACGACTACGACTACCACTACTACCACTACCGCTACCACTACCATTACCACTACTACCACTACCACGACCACGACCACGACCACTACTACTACCACGACTACCCACGACCAACTACCTACCACCGACTCCCTACTCCCTACTACCTTCTACCTACTACCTACTACCTACTACTTACTACCTACTACCTACTACCTACTTCCTACTACCTACTTCCTACTCCCTACTCCCTACCACCTACCACCTACCACCTACCACCTGCCACCTACCACCTACCACCTACCGCCTCCACCTACCACCTACCACCTACCACCTACCACCCACCACCCACCACCTCCCACCTGCTACCTACTACCTACTACCTACTACCTACTTACTACCTACTACCTACTACTTACTACCTACGACCTACTCCTACCTACCTCCCCAAGACAACGTGAAAGTACGCGAACACATAGGCCATATGCAAATCCAGACTGGAAAAAAACCATGGAGACTTTGTTCGTTAAGCGAAAAACTAGGTTTTAAGCAGGTCAAGTGAGCCAAAACATTATAGCGTCAAATACGCGACAAGAGCTTGGTAGTAGCAGCAGCAGTAGTAGCAGTAGTAGCAGTAGCAGTAGCAGAAGCAGAAGCAGTAGGAGTAGTAGCAGTAGTAGTAGTAGTAGTAGTAGCAGCAGCAGCAGTAGCAGTAGCAGTAGCAGTAGCAGTAGCAGTAGCAGTAGCAGTAGCAGTAGCAGGTAGTAGGTAGTAGGTAGTAGGTAGTAGGTACTAGGTAGTAGGTAATAGGTAGTGCGTAGTCGGTAGTCAGTAGTGGGTAGTGGGTAGTGGGTAGTGGGTAGTAGGTAGTAGGTAGTAGGTAGTAGGTAGTCGGTAGTGGGTAGTAGGTAGTAAGTAGTAAGTAGTAGTAGGAGTAGGTGTGGGTAGGAGGAAGAAGGTAGTAGGTAGTAGGTAGCAGGTAGTAGGTAGTAGGTAGTAGGTAGTAGGTAGCAGGTAGCAGGTAGTAGGTAGTAGGTAGTGGGTAGTGGGTAGTAGGCAGTAGGCAGTAGGCAGTAGGCAGTAGGCAGTAGACAGTAGGCAGTAGGCAGTAGGCAGTAGGCAGTAAGCAGTAGGCAGTAGGCAGTAGGCAGTAGGCAGTAGGCAGTAGGCAGTAGGTAGTAGGTAGTAGGTAGTAGGTAGTAGGTAGTAGTAGTAGTAGTAGTAGTAGTAGTAGTAGTAGTAGTAGTAGTAGTAGTAGTAGTAGTAGTAGTAGTAGTAGTAGTAGTAGTAGTAGTAGGTCGTAGGTCGTAGGTCGTAGGTCGTAGGTCGTAGGTCGTAGGTCGTAGGTCGTAGGTCGTAGGTCGTAGGTCGTAGGTCGTAGGTCGTAGGTAGTAGTTAGTAGTTAGTAGTTAGTAGTTAGTTAGTAGTTAGTAGTTCGTAGTTAGTAGTTAGTAGTTAGTAGTTAGTAGTTAGTAGTTAGTAGTTAGTAGTTAGTAGTTAGTAGTTAGTAGTTAGTAGTTAGTAGAAAGTAGTTAGTAGTTAGTAGTTAGTAGTTAGTAGTTAGTGGTTAGTGGTTAGTGGTTATTAGTTAGTAGTCAGTAGTTAGTAGTTAGCAGTTAGTGTAGTCAGTGTAGTCAGTGTAGCTAGTGTAGCTAGTGTAGTTAGTGTAGTTCGTGTAGGTAGTGTAGTTAGTGTAGTTAGTGTAGTTCGTGTAGTTGCCCCTCATAATCCTGGACCACCCCCCCCCCCCTCATTATCCTGGATTACGAGCCCCCCCCGTCATACTCAGGAAGGAGGAGCCCCCCCCACCCCGCTAACGGCGCTATCTGAAATTCTCACCTCAAGACCAAGAAGCAATCGAAGGGAAAGCTGTCCAAGCAGTAGTCCTCAGCAACAAAGCCGAGTTGCCATGTGCCAAACGTCATCTGTGCATCCGAGCTTCGTTGTGGAGAATGGCGTTGATGTGCAGGCGGCAAGTAACACGACCCGTCTTCTGGTCTAGAACCTGTGCTGCAAAGGAGCTGCACGGTCGACGCTTCTTTACTATCCTCGGAGGATCGATGCCCTTAGGCCCTAAACCCTCGCTCACGGCCAAACGAGCCCAGCTGCAATGACGTCTGAGTACTCCTCCAAAGTGACCGTGATGGCGTTGCGAATGGCCAGTGTCGGTACCACCTCGTGGTGCCCGCAGCTCTGCAACACAGAAAGGCAGGGTATAGGGTCAAGAGTCTTCAGGGCTTCTCAGCACGGAGAACTTCTGAGAATTCTATCCCAAAATCGACTTTCTGCTTAGCTTGGGACGATGTGGCCGGGTCCGGCTTTCTCAAGCTCCTGGCAAAACGCGAGGCTTTCGGAGGCGGATTCAGGGCGAGTTCGCAGCATTGAAGGAAGCAGCAACAGTTCCAAGTGCTGCTGAACATTCCTGATTGAGTCCGTAGCTTCAAAACTTGCCCCAAAACTAGCTGTTGAAGATTCCAAAAACATGCATGCTGACACACAGACATGCATACATGCATACATGCATACATGCATACATGCATACATGCATACATGCATACATGCATACATGCATACATGCATACATGCATACATGCATACATGCATACATGCATACATGCATGCATACAAGCCGCTGCTTATTTGCAGGGGACAACGTTCCTAGAGTTGCCGGACAAAACTGGCTTGCGGTAGCTTTTTATAGAGAAAATATGTGTATATGTATTTATTTTGTATGTGCATTTCTATGTCTTAAACACTCCTGTTTCCAGTACGTTGCCGGACCCTTCCTTGTAGGACACGCGCGTGGCTTCCGGCACGCCCACTGCCGCCTCCCGGGATGCCAGGGGATCTTCGATTGGTTGTAGATTGGTCTGGGGTCTTTGAAGGCGCTGGGTACGGCATCGCAGGGTTGTTAGGGTGCTGGTTTGGGCTGGAGGCTTTGCTCTGCCCTGCTCTGCCTCATCGACCCACTCTATGATCACATGGAACTTGGCCAGGAAACTGGCGGCTGCGACGTCAATGTCTGACACAAGCCAGAATTTCACCTAGGCCGGAGAGGCGAGTTCTCTGCCATGAGAAACAATTAGAATTGATGCTGTCACATGGTGCTTCACATGGTGTTTCGTATTGTGTTTCAGATTGACAACCGGAGCGCAAATGTACAGCCAGGCAGCCCCGATTTTCACAGCCACCACAGCACCCATCAGGTCAGACGACCTCTACAACGAAAGTCTTACATCCTCTTGCGTGCAGCACGTCTGTCTGTTTAACCAAAAAAGGACGGCTCGGAGTGCCTGCTGGTCTTGCGGACGGCAGTCAGAGGCTTCAAGGCAAAGGGATCCATCGACCTGCCGGTGCCCGCGTGCGTACGCAAAAGAGCACACCTCCACAAATCAGGCCTGTTCAGAATGTCCAGCTGGCCCTTCAAATCTGGCTCAGGGCCCGCTTCTTGTGTAAGGCCTGACAAACAGAGCATCCACAGCATCCATGCGGCTCATGGCTTCTAGATTGAGTTGACCCCCCACGACCTGACAGGCTGCGTGGTAGCCGCCCGATGCCAAAGCACCCAGCCTGGCCACATTCCCGACCACTTCGACTACATTTTACCACCATCACTGACCATCACTGACCATCACTTCCATGGAATGTTGCCACTCCCATCGCCTTGGAGGCACATTTACGAACCTGCCAGATGACCTCGGCTGCGCTCGGCCGTGCTTTGTGTCCTTCGAACCTGCTGAGGACTCATGTGATGCCTCCCGTGGCCGGTCCCTACTGAGCTCAGGGCATAGGCGTTCCGCACCAGCCATATCAGGCAGAACAGGATGCCGGCGCCCTTGTCAATCATTGTTAGCACCTGCAGCTGAGAAGTCGAATCACTGAAGCTTCGCGTAGGCTGCGCGACCTCGAAGTTGAGCCATGGCAGCTCCAACTGACCAAGAAAGTCCTGAGAAGGGCTGCATGGAAGCGCACGGATTTGGTTATGAAATGTCATACCATAGTACATCGAATCGCAGAGCCAAGGGTCCAGGAATGCTGTGAAAAGGCCAATGCAGAAGAGGAGTGCCAGACCTCAGCTCGTTCCGCTGAACTGGAGATGCACAAAAATCCAGCTGCTTATGGGCTTCCGACTGTTCAGAGCCACCGTGTCGTAGGCTGTGATGCACACCACACGGGGCATCTTGCTGGACACCGCGACCTGAGGCAAGGGGAGTGTTTGTGTAAGCCTCTGAACATGTCAATGTGCACGAAAAGTAGGAATGGCGCCCTCAAACAAGCTCGGCATCGCAACGCTACATTGAACCTCACATCCGAAAACGGTCGGCCTTTGCGACGTTCTGCACGACAAGCACCCCGACCATCACCTTGCCGCGCTCCTTGAAGTCATTCCTGGAACACCAACTTGAAAGACTCTGAAAGGTCATTCCTCGTCGGTTTTTCATGTTTTCGACAACCAGCAGGTGCAGCATCGAGACCGGGTGGTCAGGATGTTGCTGCCGAGATGCACCTCCAGCGCGTAGACGAAGAGGACAAAGGTGGACCAAAGGCACATGGAGCAGAGGCTCGTCACGTAGTAGCGAGAGAACCTTGCAGTGGATCCCATCATAATCCATCATGCTGTGACTGCTGTGCTCGTGCCATGACTAACAACGACACAGATTGGCCTGAAAGGGTAGTCAGGTTGAGGGATCAATTCAAGCACATGGGCTTCTCCTGTGACAAGACCAGGTCACCGCTTTAGCTCGAGGCCGACGACCACCTTCGAAATGCCTTCGGAACTTCACTCGTTGCAAAAACAACAAAATGCAGCAGAGTTGGACTATGTTGAACCCACAGGTCGGATCTGCCCCCGAAAATTCCTGAGACGGCCCTTTAGGCCCTCCGGCCTGTGACCTGATAGGCAGCACCAAAGACGCCCACTTCCGCCCACTCGCCCGTCTGGCAGGAAAAAAGGAGCTGCATCTGTGCTCCCTGCTAAGGAGCTCAAAAAAGGAAGGCTTTTTCTCACAGGGAGCACTGCATGTGGGGCTCCACACAAACAAGGTAGCGAGTCAACTATTTGACCGTTTCCAATATCGAGGCTTCTTCAAGCCAAAGACCCCTTCACGTTGCCAGGCATGCAGGACCTTGGCAGTCTTTTCCTCTTTGCACTGCAGGTCGGTCAGTACCTCGGCTGGTTTTGAACGGAGATAAGGACAGCAACAAAGGATCGATCATCAGCCGTTCTCGCAGACTTCATCCTCAACCGACTTATTACGAGTCAGGCCACAAAGTGACGCCCACGATCCGCGTGGGTCGGGAGCGTCAAGACCTCATGCAGCAGCAGGTCAGTTCTCTTCGCCAATCTTGGCAAGTTGTGCAGAATGTAGCCGAGCTTCTGCATACAGCGACTGTTCATCCCAGGGGAAGTTCCTGAGAGAAGCGGTGGCATGTTGGTCCATACTGAACCACGAAGCCCCTGGCACTCGAAGGCACTCCCGACGTACCCTTGACTATAGGGCTTCGGGGATTTGAGGTGATCTCAGGGTTTCGGGGATGTTCAGGGTTTAGGGTCTCTATGGGAGGCCAAGCAGCGCCAGGTTCAACATCAGGAGCACCTGGGCTTTGATCTTGAGGCTGCAGGCGACGTGTCCTGAGCAGAGCTCTCGCCCCACACATCCCTTCGAAGCATCTAAAACCTCACTGGTGTTTCGAACATTTTTCTTTTGAGCGTTCTGTTGCTCCCGAGCGGCCGGTCGACTCATCAACCACGCGTCCAGACAAGAACGTGACGTTCTCACCTTAGCGAGCGGCACAGACACAAACAATCCAAGAAGCAAACGATTGCTACATCATTACATGAGACTGCATCTGGATCAGCAGGTCTCTGCTGACGAAAGGCTCTGTGCATTCTGGATCATCAGTGCCGGTTGACCGAACTCTTTGCACCTGCGCGTCGTCTCCGCAGGGCGTAGGTGACGACTATGAAAATACTATGAAATCTGTTCACCTCCGGATGCCTCTTGGCATCGAGGGCTGTGCCACTCCGGCAGCCCTTGGCACGGTCGTCCAACCAGGCCATGTGGACCTTTGGCTTTCGCAGAGCGCCGTCGGAGATGGAGAACAATTGATAGTAAAATGGCCCCAGGGACTGGGAGGACTGGGAGGACTGGGAGGACGGGGAGGACTGGGAGGGCTGGGGGGACTGGGAGGACTGGGAGGACTGGGAGGACTGGGAGGACTGGGAGGACTGGGAGGACTGGGAGGACTGGGAGGACTGGGAGGACTGGGAGGACTGGGAGGTCTGGTTGGTTGCAACGGGTTCAAGCGCACTGAGCTCTAGGCCTGGTCGCATCATGCCATGCACTTGCTGATGACTGGAGTGTCTTGTGTCACAAACGCAGGCCCTGCTACATGGGCGTAATCAGAAACGAAATGCAACGCAAATTGACAACAAAATGCATGAGCCTCATGACAGGTTTGCTTCCACTGGTAGTCAAAGAACAAAGTCTCAGAAACTATGGCCAGGATCAAACAAAGGGACATGCTAATGAGCTGAGCAACCTCGAACACGCAAACAAAGTTGGCCGTTGCCGGATTGATTCCAAAGATGTGCTGGATCGAAATCTGGAGAAGCACTGCCTCAGACAGAAAAGGATTTGCGATGCAGTGCTGCTAACCTTCTTACGAGTACTCAATGATGCGACGACAATGAAGACAATTACAGCTCACTTGCACGACCTGAAGAGCTGGAAAAGCATCCCAGTGCAAACAATGAGTTCGCACCTGTGGGTCGATGTGAAAGGTTGGCATGCGGGGCTGCCTGGGCCAGCGCTCAGCATCGGCTTGACAAGTGGGTCTGTTGATCGATCCTGCTTTCTGCAAAGCGCCTGACTTAAGGCACATTAAGACTCATTGTCATGGAGGGGTCACTGAGGCTCCCAGAACATTGCTGCACCCTCCAAGCTCCGGCAGGATCGAGACCTTCCAAACGTCCAAAAGCCACTGCCAGCCGAAGGTGCTGTGTCATCGCAATGGCTTGCTCGTCAAAGCCTGGGGGCTCTAGAGGCGCGACACGTCGGAAACAGGGCACTTTTCACACCGGGCTGGCTCCACTTGTTTGCAGAAGATAGTGGGACAACCCCAGCAGTCATCGCATGGCATAGGTTTCAGATTATCCAGCATTATCCCCTGCGCCTGGTCCATGCACAGAACCACGGCGGCCTGCACATCGACACAGGAGCTGCAGAAAAGGAGTTTGCAAGTGACTTTTTGTGGTGTTCACGCAACAGGGTCACAGCTGCCCTTAGCATTGCTTTGCTACACGGCAAATATGCAACGAACACAACATGAAAGTCGCGGGAAAACAGCGTCCAGAAACCTGGAACAAGATCCTGCAGCGGTTTGCCGACCCTGAACTACACCCGCTCGCACAGGGCCTTGTCGCTCCTCGACCTCTTTCATGTTCGCGGCGTTTGAGAGACGAATCTGGCGCTTGCGGATGCTTCAGGTGGATGGCAAGGGGTACAACGGGGGCTCTACAAGAGTTTTTGTTCAACTGTCAAAGGTGAATTTCGCAGGTCATTTGAATGGAAGGGTCGGCAGCGCTCTCGTGCAAAAACAGCGTCAACCATCTGGAGCAAGTGCAATGAGCCACAGCTGCAACACACCGGCTCACCCGGAAGTACATGGACACGTTGAAGAGCAACCAGATGCCTCGGCAAATGGGAGGTGCCGAGTCATAAGGATATAATAGCAAGAATAAGAATCCTAACAACAGCAACAGCAACAGCAACAGCAACAGCAACAAATAACAAGAACAACAACAGCACAACAAGAAAAACAACAGTAACAAGAACAACTAGAACAACGGAACAGAAGGCTGTACTGCTCCAACAATACCAACACGACTAACAACGACAATGATAACAGTACGAGGAGAGGTTGCTGGGGCAACCAAGGATGCACAGGCGCTGTATAATAGGCGCTCCCCCCAGCAACAGTTCTTTCTCGCTGGACATCTCAGCTTCACGTCAGGGCGCAGAGCAGCACCGAAAAGCAGGTCGCACGCAGCTCCATCGTCAGAGGTGCCATGCCTGAAGCCAAGGGAAGCTAGAGCTGAACGCCACTTCTGTGCACAAGGCTTTCAAGCTGGAAACCTGCAAGAACACGAATTGAACAATGAATTCTCCTTTGCGCAGAAATTAGCTCTTGGAGGAGGTGCCCGGGTCCGAGATCACGATGCGCATCGCGGTACAGGCGAAAACCGTTGCAAAGAAGCAGGCTTCAGTCGCAAGCACCTCAATCAGAAGAGGCTGCTTCGAATCTCACTGGATAAAGGTTTTGCGAAACTTTCCCAAGAACCGAAAGAGCCCTACAACCCCTTACATCCCTCTTGGCCAGGCAGCGTAGCGGTCGAAGACGGTGGCCTTGGCCACCTTGGGAATCTTGCCTGGGGACACCGGCAGCTGTTCGGACTCCTCACCGTTTATGAAATTAGTTGTTAGTTCTTCGATGTTAATCGCATCTGCAGAGTCCACAGCCCGGACCGGGCTGCGTGGGGTGCCGGACGGGGTTGGGGGAAGGGGGGGGTTCTGTAACATGAACCTCTCAAAACCTGCCACTGCCTGATGCAGTCAGCAACTTGAAGGCCAAGAGGGTCATGAGGAGCGAGATCAGAATCTTGCCTTCACTGGGCAAGGCTTCCCTAGAGTCCTTGAGGCCACTGAAATGCACAGAGGTTGTGGGCAGCCAGGGCTTCTGTGGGCTACTGCAGCTGCCGTACCCGCTGCCTTGATCGTCGAATCCGGCACCAGAGGAGTTGACCTCGATGGCAAAGACCTGGTGTTCTCTTCTGTAGGGTTTGTGCCCAAGTCTTCCAGGCCCTTTGAACGGTCCGATCCGATTCCTAAGCCACACAAAGGAGCTCCGAGGAACACGCTGTAAAGACGAGACTGGAGATTCCCAGCATCACGCCGAGCACAGAAACCACGTAGTACTTCGACCTCCTTTTGACCTTGGGGCAAGTGTCAAATCACTCAAATCACTCAGAATGCCGTGAGGCTTCCATGGGCGGTGGACCAACGCACTGAAGCTTCTTAGAAGCTGCCATCAAAGCGCCTCGATGTACATGTTGGCAGCGCTCATCCCCTCATAGAAGTCGCAAGAGGTCCACGTCCCCTTCACAAGGTGAGAATACTGACGGACGTTGTCATGCGGTGCGACATGTGTAGAGTTTTGCACTAGGTGAATTGTGTTGTTTTCCTCGCGGGCGCTTGTTTTGTGTTCCCACCCTCGGTGTGAGCTTGTTAGATTCTGAGCTAAGCTGGTTGTTCTCCTTGCGTCTTACACAGATGACCCACTCCAGAGATTTCCTGAGAGCATGAAATCGTTGAAAAGAAGCAATAGGATGCACAAGCTGCTTCACCTAGACTAGAGCTCAAGCCCACTAGAAATCGATCGACATCTTTTGATGGTCGCAGTAGATGCCCCTCCCAATTTCTCACCAATGCTATTCTAGGCAATGGCATTGTATGTTGATGCGAACATGCTCGAACTTGCACAGAACGGCTTGGCTTGCTTCGATTCCATCTTTCTTCCCTCACGCCCTCCATTTCCTGCACATTCCATCTTAGGTTTCCTACACACATGAGGCTTACCAAATATGTGCACACCTGCACAGCTGGCCTGAACGAACCACTCATCCAGCTGTCTGGCCAGAGGCTGCAGCTCTACAGAGCGACAAACAAAGGCACGATTCATGTCCTGGGCGTTTATCAGGGAGCAGGGCCGCAGGGGAGATTTAAATTGCTTTGTGTTCTTGGGTGGGGCGACGGAAGACCAAAGACCCTGAAATCTAACGCCACACCACCCTACCTTATCACATCCCAACAGGACCCGGCACACCCCGAATCCAAAGACACACCCCCCGGTAGCCTCAAGAACAAGACCGTGGGTTCAAGGGGTTCAGGAACCGCCGTAAACACCATAAGCGCCAGTCGACCGTAAAACGTGAATCCCACCCGGTGAACCTTGTTATGAATGGGTCGCGAACAAAGGATCCTTTAAGGATCCTAAACCCAAAAAAGAGAGCCCGAACAAAACGAGGCTTGGGGGGGGGGGGGTGGGGGCCCGACCTTCTCGGCCGGCATCGTGAAGTCGATGGGAAGACTCTGGCAGTCGAAGGGGAAGCTCCTTTAGGGTAGTCAGCGGTTCAGCGTTTCTTGCTACTTCAAGGGTATTTGGCTGTCTGCATTTTTGATCAAAACAAGATTTAAGGGCGGATAAGAAGTATGCCTGAAATTGAATCTTCGACGAAGTCCACCTTGGAACTTACAGGGCAGGGTCCTTTCGGGCGTTTGAGCTGCTGGGTACACCCGAAGCCAGAACCTCCCCTTCCCCAATTCAAAAACTGTCGGGACATCTTCTTCTTCTGAGCAGCGAAGAGACCCCCCGTGAGGGAAGGCCCCGGCCACGCTGGCCCGTCGGGCGCGGCTGTCTCTTGGTGAAAGCAAGGCCCTCGACACATTGGCCGTCTTTGAGGGCCCCTCGGGATATCTTTTTCTCTCTCTCTCTCTCTCTCTCTCTGTCTCTCTCTATCGCTCCCTCTCTTTTTTTTCTGAGGGCCGTTCCTGAAAGCCTTACTGTCTTCTTGCAGATTAAAAGAGCCGAGAGTCCGCAGCTTCAACCGTAGCTGAAGCTTGGCATGGTAGCGAAGGCTCATCACGATCCTGACACACAGTTTGGGGAAGCATGAAAAGCCGACTCTGGATAGGCCGCTGTTTTACCTCTAAGTTTTTGGGGGCTGCTGGGAATGGCAAGACACAGACAAATTGTGAAGTTCGCGATACATGACCATTCCAAAGCCAAAAAGAAGCAAGGCCCAATCCCCAAAAAAAAGCTCTGCTGGCACACTGCGGGGCACCTACCCTGAACCCCAAAGGCTCCAAAGGCCCCCCAAAGGCCCCCCAAAGGCCCCCCAAAGGCCCCAGACCGCCTGCCAGTTTTGGAATCGGCCACTATGGCGATCGGGCCCTCCTGGCATGGCGAAGGCAACCTCTCTCCCAAAACCACATGTTGCGATGTGATGCGGGTCCTCCACCACAAGCTCCACCTGGCGATATGAGAAGATTGAGGTGCCCGTTTCTGCACCCCGTCTAACTAACAAATATGTGGATCGCTGACAAACAAACTCTGGGCCCGAACGCCACCCATCCTGAACAGGCAACACCATCGCCTCTCCTGGTAAAGAGAACTTCCCATGCTTGCCTTGTTGCGAACGTCAATTTCTGGCGCTTTGTGGCCTCAGCAGCAGAAACAGCAACAGCAGCAGAACCTGTCATGGGCATGAGCGCAGCCACAGCCACTGCAACCACCCCAACACGACACACAAAAACACACGCGCGCGCGCACGCGCACGCGCGCACACACACACACAGAGACAGACAGAGACACACACACACACACACACACACACAGCACAAAGCACGACCACCACCACACAACCATGACCACTACGTCACTACGATGACGAAAATCGACGCCGCCCGACGACGCCGACGACGCCGACACCGACGAGGCCGACACCGACGGTGCCGACGATGACTGTTCGCTGAACACGCATCATCAACATTCGCGGCACGAGCCGATGAGGTGAGCTTCCCCACCCCCGCATCAGGCGGATCGTCAACAACAACGCCCGCATGAGTTCGCGAACCGGCACCGGCTAAGAAACAAGACCAGCAAAGCATTTCACGGCTAGAATACGACGATGAATGATGACGATGGCAACAGAAGGCTTGTAACGTGGCATGAGTACATTTGCTGGGGTTAAGGGCCCAGCAACTTTTAGAACTCAGTTGAAGGTATGTGGGCAATCGTGGGTGGCAACTGGCGCAGCCACGCCAAACAACCAGGATAACCACAACAATCACAATACCTGTCGGAGGTCCTTTTCCATAGTCATAATCACCATCGTGCATTCTACAACTGACTGGGCGAACGCTCCCAAACGCGAACAAACACAAACACCTTCGCAATGCCTGTCGAAGGGGCCCCAACACGACTGAACGGTTCCAGTGATGATCCAAGCGCCGAATACCAGGACGCCCCTACCATCAACAGACTACTCTACTGAACTACAGCGAAATCCGCAAATCCACAGTATGGAGAACACAGATGAGCAACACCTACGAATAGAGCAGAAGCAGCACCAGCAACAGCAACAGCATCAGCAACAGCAACCGCAACGTTAACCGCCACGGCAACGGTGACGGCAACGGCGGCACCGGCGGCAACGCCGACGACGGCGGCAACCACGGCGGCGGCAACGACGGCGGCAACGACAGCGGCAACGGCGGCGGCAACGGCGGCGGCAACGACAGCGGCAACGGCGGCGGCAACGGCGGCGGCAACGGCGGCGGCAACGGCGGCGGCAACGGCGGCAACGGCGACCACCACCACCACCACCACCACCACCACCACCACCACCGTACTAATCATCGTATGATGAGAACAGCAATGTGACACCGGCGGACCAGCGCAATCATGCTCGGCACCACTCTGACTCTGAACATGCTCAACAGTATCTCCACAATGTTCCGACGGCTCAAGACAGCAATCCGGGGCTCACACACCCCATGTCCTCCTTAGAAATCCGCGTTCCAGCAGCCAGCCCAACCTCTGCAAAGTCAACGCTGAGTTGGCTTGCCCACATGCTTCCTCAGAGAGATGTGCTCAGGCTGCCCTGTTTCAGTCGGGGAGCAGCGGCGGGGCTCAGCCACTCAACGTAAAGAGTGAACCTGAGGTGTGATGGCTGCACAGCCGTCAAATGCAACAGTCTTCAATGTCATTGGGTGTGCAGAAAGAGCCGGTTCACGGTCCGAATGGATGGGCCTGCTTTCATGCGGTCCAGACACTTGCACTCGTATTGCGCCTGGATAGGGTCAATATCGTGAAGAAACCAAATCGTCGTTGATACAGCCTGAGATGCAAGTGTCAGCAGAGGCAGCCACACTAGTTCCTCCTACAATAGCGGCTATTGAGTGCTAGATCGCCGGGCCATCTTCTCAATGCCAGTCTGAACTCGGGCCCTCGTCTGCTAAATTAATGTTATGATGTTTTCTGCCTTGGCTGGAACATCTGAAGAGGTTGCTTCTTTCAGACAGAGTGCTCTGCCACATGTCTTATGCTGTACTTTCCCTGTGCTGAAGACCATGCAATTCCTGTAACTACGATGTGATCTTTCAAGCTGCTCTAGCAAACCAGGTAGACACTGGACACCTGCTGCCATGCACCCGAGGGGCTACAGCTTCACTGGAGAGCTGCTGACTTGTCGGCGACAGGCGCCGCGTCGAAGAATACCGGAGGCGCTGCTTCAGCCGGGACTAGGCCAGTTGATTCATCCGATTCACAGAGTTCGGTTCAGCGCTTGGGCTTTTTCAGGCGCAGGCAAACGCGACCGTCTTGAGAATGACTGAGTGCTGCATACAACTACTTCTTACGCAAATCTGTGACATCTGAGTCGCCATTTGTTCGAAACCTTCTGCTGAGAAGTCTCCATGACTGGTCGCCTGCAAAATACAGGACATCACCGGCACCACAACAACACAAAATGTCCTGCCAGTCATATCCCCTGCCTCCCGTCTAAGGACTGCATTGCGCAGCTTGCGAATGCTCTTCTGCCACCACCAGACCGCATAAATCCATCAACATTCTAAGACCACCGAATGGCAGACTCAAAAGACAAGCATACTGGGAAAACTGAGGTGTGCAACTCCAGCGCCTCGCCATCACCCGAGTGCGACTCAAGGCCCAGCAGTGTCTGGGCCTTAGGATGTTCGAGGCGGCCAAGAGATCAGACTTTGGGGTTTGCGACTCAACTTGACATATTTTGATCCCAATATCCCAATCCTTGAAATAGCTTTCCCTCTGGCCTGCGCGGTCTTCCGCCGAGTCCTGCCAGTGCAGGGCGACTTGCTATCTGGCACACCAGAAAGAAAGGTCGCGGCACGGTTTGGGCTTTATAATGGCTATACAGAGGAGGTTCGAATCGGGAATCCGTGGAATCTCTCTAAGCAAGAGAGCCATTTTCTGCAGGACTTCTGGGCCGCAGCTTCTGGCGGCTGTGGCGGGGAGAGGCAAGCGCCTCGAAACATGCAATGGCAGGGTGGCCAACCGCCTTCCGGGCATCTTGGAACTATCGTAGGCACCTTGGATAATCACGGGCTCGGCGAACCCTGAGCCCTCAAGTGCTGGGAGCCAGCTGAAGTCGGTGGACCCTCCGCCGAAAATTCGAAACACGGCTTCGACATGCTTCGACATGCTTCAGCACCAGTGACCCCGTTGTGGGCTGTACAGAGACTGGGTCCGAAGCAGAAACGTTGACCTGGAACAGGCTTCAAATGTTGGTTCAAAGCTCCAAAAACACAAGGGCCCTTGCACCTCTGCAAGGTTTTAGGGCATTATGGAGCCGTGGGTTAGGGCTCAAGCACGAATTACACCAGCCACGACCTCTCACACCGCCGCAAGCTTGGCAGGGATCTCAACGTACTCGGCGATGATCTCCCGAAGGCGGTCGCCGGTCATGGTCTCCAGTTCCGTCAACTCGTCGGCCACGCGGTCCAAGCATTCGCGGTGCGTCATCAGGATGTCCAGTGCCTTGAGGTAGCAGTCATCCGAGATGTTCTTGATGGCATTGTCGATCTTTGCGCTCAGCTCCTCCGAGTAGTTGGGGCCCGAGAAGCCACCGTCGTCGATCGCCTCTGCTGCTGCAGGACATTCGGACAGCCAAGGAGCCACACGTGGTTCTACCACGTTCTACCATGTTCTACAATGCTCAACAACGTTCAACACTGCACCTTTGAACCCTTTGAATCTTGGAGGGCGTTTGAACCAAGAACAAGCTTCAACCAAAAACTCCGAACTAAGATGCCCCATGCCCCCTGCTCCCCGAGAAATACCCAAAAACAATACATCTCAGGCAAAATCCAGTGGCGAGGGAGCCGACCTCCGACATCCCAAACTGGGTGACCATGGCCCGAGCCATGCGCTCCACCTGCTGGAGGTCGCCACCAGCACCTGTGGTCACCTGCACAAGGCACGGGGGCAAAGGCCACAGTGCACAGGGCTGCAGAGGCCTCCTGAGCCAATCTCTACGAAAGAACTCCCCCTAAGTCTCAACAAAACAAGTACTTAAGGGTTGCCTTCTCAGGTTTCGCACACCCATCCCACCTGGTTGACGCCAAACACCAGCTGTTCAGCTGCACGTCCGCCCAGGGCTCCGGCGATGCGGGCCTTCAGCATGGCGGCGGAGATGAGGCTCTGGTCCTCCACACGTGCAACACAATGGCTCGCACACCCACGAGGCCGCGCAAGCGATGTATCCGGGTGCTCCCGGCGAATTTAGTACATGACCACACAGCGACTATGGGGACTCCATAGCCCCTGTATGTCCCTATACTACCCTATACTGCCTATACTGGCTTGGTGTGTTTGTTTCTTCGCTCCTCGCCGGGTGTGAACCAGGTAAGGCCCTTGGCCTGCCCACGGGGGATCACCGTCACCTTGTTGACTGGGTCGTGGTGAGGGAGCAGTGTCCCAACGATGGCATGTCCGGCCTCATGGTATGCGATGAGCTTCTTGGCCGCGTTGTCCTGTAGCGGCCGGCCCTCAAGACCCGCGATGACCCGGTCCGTGGCATCACTGATCTCAGCCATGCTGATGGCCTTCTTGTTGCGCCGGGCCGCCAAGATCGCTGACTCGTTCATGAGGTTCTCCAGGTCAGCGCCCGAAAAGCCGGCGGTGCGCTTGGCGATCTCCGTCAGCGTGATCTCGCCGTCCAGCTTCTTGTCCTTGATGTGAACCTCCAGGATCTGTGCACGGCCCTTGACATCCGGGAGGCCGACCTGCACACGGCGGTCGAAGCGGCCAGGACGAAGCAAGGCGCTGTCCAGGATGTCGGACCTATTTTGGAGCAAGACGAAACAAGGCAAAGATGGCAAAGCGCCGTCGTGCAATCAT
This sequence comes from Symbiodinium natans, assembly GCA_905221605.1. Lineage (NCBI taxonomy): Eukaryota > Dinophyceae > Suessiales > Symbiodiniaceae > Symbiodinium > Symbiodinium natans. Next base: position 233,268 of record CAJNDS010002666.1, on the reverse strand, counting down.
GCAAGAGCTGCATGTGTCTAACGGCTTTAGACTCAGTTAGACAAGTCAGACAAGCCATGTTTGGCTGACCACAGACCTGTTGGTTGCAGCAACGACGATGACGCCGCTGTTGCCCTCGAAGCCGTCCATTTCCGTGAGGATCTGATTCAGCGTCTGCTCACGCTCGTCGTTGCCTCCGCCCATGCCGGCGCCACGCTGGCGACCTATGGCATCGATCTCATCAATGAACACGATACACGGTGCCTTCTCCTTGGCCTGCTTGAAGATGTCCCGCACGCGCGAGGCACCCACGCCCACGAAGAGCTCGATGAACTCAGAGGCTGATGACTGGATGAACGGCACGCCAGACTCACCGGCCAGCGCCTTGGCCATCAAAGTCTTGCCGGTGCCTGGGGGACCTGTCAGCAGCACGCCGCGCGGGATCTTCGCGCCGACCCTCACGAACCTTTCTGGTGCTTTCAGGAAGTCCACGATCTCTGTGAGCTCCTCTTTGGCCTCGTCGATGCCGGCCACGTCCTCAAACTTCACGCCGGTCTCAGGCGTGATCATGATCTTGGCCTGGCCCTGGTTGCCCATGCCGGGAATCCCCTCGCCACCGCCTGGCGCACGGGAGCGCAGGAAGAGCAGGCCACCAATGAGCAGCAGCGGCAGGGCAACATCACCAAGGACTCTGAGCAGAGGGCTTGGTTTCTCGGGCTGGTGGACCTCGATGGAGACACCCTTGGCTGTGAGCTTCTCGATGAAACCGGTCGTGGCTCCAGGAAGATCACAAATAAGCTCTTGCTCGCGGCCACCCAGGGAGACGTCAGCGACAGCCGTGCGGCCAAGGTCGTAGAAGTCCACGCGCTTCACGGAACCCTCATCCACGAACTCGAGGAGCCGCGAGTAGGTGACACGACCGGTGACCGGAGCGACTGGGGCGAAGCTGCTGGGCTGCTGCATCTGCATCTGTGTATCTTCAATGGGTCGCAGTGCTTGGACATCGTCTGCCTTGGCCGCCATTGGTGCTGCGGACGCGGCCAAAGCGGCAAGGACCTGCACCGCAGCGCTCTTCACCACGGTGTCCGGCAGCGCTGCACCGTTGGAGACCTCGGCGGCCATGTCCTGCACACGACGCAGGACCTCGTCGCTGGTTGACTCCCGCCTCTCCTCGGGTGTGGCCAGGCCCAGCCGAGCCACCGCGCTGCGCGCGGCCCGGCCACCTTGCGGCATGGAGCGTGTGGAGCCGCAGAAGCCACGGCGCGGGCAGTCGGCGCATGCGAACCTGAGCTGTTCAGTTGAGGAAAACTGCCCGGCTCCGCCCAGTTTCCGGTTGGGGCAAGCTACGAGATGTCGGGAGGCACCGAAAGCACATATCACTTGAGATATGAGAAAGCTTTTCTGTTGCGAGAGCCCTCGCTCTTCCTGCGATGCCGCCACATGGTCTGGATTGGTGCAGCCGGTGCAGCTGTGGCAGGGAGTTTTGGGCTGAATGAAGTTAAGGGCTCCGTCAAAACTGCTTAGAGTGACGTCTGAACATGGTTCTTAGAAGAGAGCTTGCCAAGGGGCATCATCGGCTTGTCGGGATGGAGGCACTGCGTCTTTCGAGGCATTGAAACCTCAGCCGAGGCTTCGACCGCCTCACCTGTGTAGGCAGCCACGGCCATCCGGGCATCGCTCGTGACAAGCTTGCCCTCCGCAGCCGTCGTGTTGATGAGCTTCATGAGCTGCTCGCCAGACACTTTCTCCTCCCGCATCAGCATCTTCGCAAGCTCGTCCAGAAGGTACATGTTGTCTCGCAGTAGCTTCATGCCGCGCTGATACTGCTCGTCCACAATGCGCTTGATCTCTTGATCCACCTTCTGCTTCAGTGCTTGCGACATGGGAGGGGCACTCTGGCCCATGAAGTCGCGGCCCATGAAGGGTCCACTGCCCTGCTGACCTCCAAGGAGCCGCTGCCCAATCTCTGGGGACATGCCCAAAGACATCACCATCTGCTTGGCGACCTGCGTGCATTGCTGGAAGTCGTTGGAGGCACCGGTGGTGACATTGTCCTTGCCATTGATGATCTCCTCAGCCAAACGCCCACCAAGCGCGACGCACATGCGATTCTCCAGGAACTCCTTCGAGTAAAGGCCAGAGTTGAGCCTCTCTTCTGAGGGCATGAAGATCGTCACACCGCCAGCTGGCCCACGGGGGACAATGCTGATCTTCGCCACGGTATCATAGTCGTTCATGAGCGCGCCCAGGATGGCATGACCTGCCTCGTGATATGCCACCAGCCTCTTCTTTTTCTCGGACATGACAGCATCCTTGCTCTCCAGGCCGATGGCGATGCGCTCGAGCGCATTGAAGATGTCGTCAGAGTCGACCTCTGCCTTGTTCTGACGTGCAGCCACAATGGCTCCCTCGTTCAGCAAGTTCGCGAGGTCCGCACCCGACATGCCCGGCGTCTGCCGTGCAATGGCGGAGAGGTCGACGCCGGGTGCCAAATTCTTGCCCTTGGCATGGACCTTCAGGATCTCGGCGCGGCCCTGGACATCAGGAGGATCCACCTGAAGCAGGGCTCTGTTGAAGTGCTTGCATGTGGACTTAGGTGAGCTCTCCCCTCCCATCTCGCGGCTGCGAGAGCAGTGCTAAATCAGATCCCCTCATAATCATCGGCTACGGCCGCCCTCTATGGCTATGCTTGCTCTGGAGTGCGAGAGAGATTCCCCTGACCTGGATTTGGCGATCGAAACGTCCCGGGCGCACCAAAGCTTGATCCAGGATGTCTGCTCGGTTGGTGGCCGCGATCACCACGACGCCTTTGTTCGCCTCGAAACCATCCATCTCAGTCAGCAGCTGGTTCACTGTCTGCTCACGCTCGTCGTTGCCCTGGCCGAAGCCCGCGCTGCGCTGGCGACCGACAGCATCAATCTCATCAATGAAGATGATGCAGGGAGCCGACTTCTTCGCCTGCTCGAAGAGGTCACGCACGCGCGAGGCACCGATCCCTGCAAAGATCTCCACAAACTCAGATGCGGAGATGCTGAAGAAGGGAACACCTGCTTCACCGGCCACCGCCTTTGCCAGAAGGGTCTTTCCGGTACCCGGTGGCCCAACAAGCAGAGCACCCTTGGGGATCTTGGCGCCCAGCTCGGAGTAGCGCGAGGTGTTCTTCAGGAAGTCGACGACCTCCACCAACTCCTGCTTGGCTCCATCACACCCAGCCACATCCGCGAACTTGACCTGGGTGTCTCCGTCCTTGATGATTCGAGCCTTCGACTTGCCTAGCTCAAAAGGATTGCCGCCTGGACCCCCAGGTCCCGCGGGCCCTCCCATGCCAGCGCCTCCGAAGAGGAGGAGAAGACCCGCGATCAGCCAGGCAATGGGGCCGGCGAAGCGTGCAAGGAAGTCGAAAGGCCCGCCCGTGTTGGCCCCAGGGCTCTGCATGACCACATCCACCTTCTTCTGGGCGAGGGTGTTGAACAATTGGTCCTCAACCTGTGCATTGGGTATCAAGTTCACCTCATGGCGAGCGCCATCCTTGGTAACATACTGGGCGGAGAGCTGATCATCCTGGACCCGCACCATCTCCACGTCACCACGGTTCACAGACTCCATGAAGTCGGAGTAGTTCACGACATCTGCCGCCATAGCCGGCTGCAGATTGACGCTGTACGTCAAAAGGAGTGACGCAGCGGCCCCGGCAGCCCAACGCAGCTGCTTCTGAGCGCCGCCGCGCAGGGCGTCGCCGCCAGCTGCGACCTCTGCGAAGGCCCGGGCGGCAGGTGCCGTCAGTGCTGCACTTCGGCGAAGCTCGGCTGCGGCAAAGGCCTGCAGCTGCTGCACCAGAAGCGACAGCTGCTCTGGCTCGGGTTGCCGAAGCAGTTGCTCAGCCAAGGCCACGAGCTCGGGGAGTCCTTGCGGGCCTTCGGGGCCATCCTGCTTGGCACGTGCAACCACGACCGGTCTGCGTTTGGCCATGCGGCGCGGGGCGAGGGCGGCGACTGCACCCATGGCCATGCTGCTGGCACCTGTGGCTGCCATCTTCAGGCGACTCGCCTCGTCGCCAGCCGAAGCTGTACTGCTGGCGACTTGGCTACGGGTCATCTGCATTTGCCGCGGGGCGTGCTCGCCAGTGGCGATGAAACTAGGGCCTGCCAGGAGGGCAGCAGCTGCGGCAGCACCGACAAGAACGGTGCCGCCCTTCGAGCGCGCCATCTTGCTGACAACTGCCATCGTTGGCGATCTTCTCAAAGGAATGAGGAATGGGGGGACTCGTCTCACAATGCGTGCTGAGCGAAAATTGGCTTGAGCCGTCGGCATCGTTTCCAACGTTTTCCGCCTGCTTCGACCCTGGCACTTGAAAAGACCAATGGCGAAACTTCACCGTACTTCACATCACAACCAGCCCCAGGCTAAAGCTTCCCAAGCCGCCCTGGCAGATCCCCGAGCCTGACCACCCAGATGCTGAAGATCGAGAGCGCTAGAATCCTAGGGGACCGGGCACAAGTCAGAAATGTCTGCTTGACGGGCAAGTTACATTCTCAACAACAGATAGGCCGCGATCCACATGCAAGGCTGTGTGCCAAGATGTGCCAAGGCACCACGCGGGCATCAGCGTGAAGAAGATGACCTTGTCAACCTGGAGAAAATGGCAAAAGTGAAACGACCCGCGCCCGTAGCACGTCTTTTCAGGGCAAACTGGTAGCTTCACCGAGGTAGAACGACGTTTTCTGGTTGGGGGAAGGTATCTTGTCAGAGCCGACAACGAGCAGGTACCGAAGTCTTCAGGGCGGCCGTTCCTCAAGTGCGTCGTCCTTTTTGGAGCCTTTATTGCCGTATCCGCCGAGGCCGGAGGCCTGAGGCGTTTAGATCCAAGTCTAGGATGGAGGCCGGGTTTTTTTGGTCCGGAATGGACCTGTATTCAGCCGCGCCGACGTGCCCGGACCAAGGGAAATTTGGGCGGATCCCCCCCCCTCCCCCCCCCCCCACACGCCCCCCCGGAGGGGCAAGGCTTAGGGCTTAGGGCTTGCTTTGGGCTTGGGGTGTAGGGCTTAGGTCAGGGCTTAGCTAGCTACAGGGTTAGGGCCTTGGGCTTAAGGCTTGGTTGGGCCTTGAAGCTTGGGGCTTAGGCTTAGGGCTGAGGCTTGGGCTGAAGCTTCGCGGGGGGGGTCGGGTCCTCCCTGCCACCGCGCGAAGCCCAATCACCTCAAACCAAACCTGTACACAGCTTGTGCCTGAGACTACCCCCCCTCCCTGCCCCTCCCCCCCTCCCCCTTCCCCCTACCCCCTACCCCCCCCCAAACCCCCCCAAAAAAAAACCCACCCACGCCCGCCCACCCCCACCCCCCCTGCGCTTGTTGCGGGAGTTGTTGGGCGTTTTGAGAGCCATCGGTTTTTGGTTCGAGTTCGGTGAAGGGTGTTAGTTTTTGTGGCTTCGCGCTTGCACTTGCACTGTTCGGCGTCTGAGTTTGGAGTTGAAAATTTTGAGGGCCTGGAGCTTAACGGCTTAAGACTTCAGGGTTGTGCCTTTCGGGCTCGGTGGTTAAGTTCAGAGTGACAGTTTAAGATGCTGATGTTTGCACTGCCCCCCTGGATTCAAGGTTTGGATTAGTCTTTGAGATCGAAGGAACTCTAGGAATGGAGTCGAGGGTACATTTTGGAGAGCTTGGCTTGCAGTCTTCAGGGGCTTTGAGTGTTTCTGCGGTGTTACAACCCTCAACCCGTAGATTTGGCCTTTGAGCGCAGACAAGGTCGAAGGAACTTAGGCTTGCAGTAAGGGAGGCGTGGATAAAACGGCTTTGAGGCTAAGAAGTCTTGAGCGGCTTCGGCCTGGCACTCTTCAGGGCTTCGGGTGGCTTCGAGTTTTTGAGCCCCCCCCCCCTCCCCCCCGCACCCCCCGCACCCCGAACAAAAAAACAACAGAAGACCTGACAACAAGCATAAAGCATACCCCCGGGTCAGTTGGTAACCAGAACAAGGGTGGCTGCAGTCTAGAGCGTATTTCTGAGTTTCGGGGCATGGGTCTCGGGCTTGAATGTGCGTTCGGGATTTAAGCGTAAGCCCGAGAGAGCCGCAAGCAACTGATCCAAGGGACAACTTTCGCCATCTCAAGGCCACCAAATTCAAACCACCTGTCTGCAAGCATGGCCACGAGCACATCTCCTGGCAATGTCAGACAGTTGCAGACAGCAGGTCGTTCAATTCAGATCTGAGACGCATCTGCTCTTCTTGCGCCCGAGAGTCCGACGATCATCGACAGTAAGAGCAGTTGGCAACACATTGCAAAGTGGTCGAAAGCCGTTGCGTAGGACACGATGGGCAGTTTGCTGTCGATAGAGAGACCTGGAGAGAAAAAACCACTCTGCTCTCTGGAGCTCACATAAACATCCCAAAGCTCTCAACATCTCTCCCTTCAAGCGGGGCGCGGAAAGTGGTCTGTGCAAAGAGGATGGACACTCCGAAGCGCAGCCGGTCGTAAGGAGGCGTGACCTCTGAAGGCCAAAGAAGGCCCAACGAAATCCAACAAAGAGCAGGAGCCACCAGTTGTATCTCTTCGGGGGGTGAGTTGGTTGGTCGCAGTGAGCAAAGGAAGTGCAGCGACATGCAGTGTGGATGGACGCATACGTCACAACAAGCGAAGTGCGATACCCCGGGTAAACTTTTTTAAACCCTTAACCGCCTGAAGGAAGTAGCCAGCAAAGGAGGTGGATGCAATGGCGCACCTTGGCATCTTGGGGTGCGTTTGTTGCTACATACTACTTTAAGATTTTTGGCCGTAAGTACAGTGTTTGTACTAGATTCACGTGTCTGACCCTCGTAGTACACAGTCTTACCGGGTCGCACCTTCCTTCATCCTCTTTCTCCTTCCCAATTCCCCAACACGTCTCTGCACCCAAAGGACATTTGATGCCTTTTGCTTCTGAGCTCTCCTCTCTCTTGTGTAAGATTCCAGGACCTAGGATGCCCCGAGGGCACCTTCTGGGCCCTGTGCACTGTGCGGATCTGTGCGCCGCGGAAGGGGGCATTTGCGGGCGGTTACTTGCGGAGATCTGTGGCGACTCTCCGAGGACGCGACAGAGTCACCAGGACGTTCATGACGTAGTACATGTAGCCACCTCAGAAAATGTAAGACAAAGAGAGACAGAGAGAAATCGAGCAAGAGAGCAAGACAGCAAGAGAGCAAAAGAGCAAGAGAAGAGAGCAAGAGAGAAAGAGAGAAAGAGAAAAAGAGAAAAAAGAGGAAAAGGAGAAGGAGAGAAGGAGAGAAGGAGAGAAGGAGAGAAGGAGAGAAGGAGAGAAGGAGAGAAGGAGAGAAGGAGGGAAGGAGGGAAGGAGGGAAGGAGGGAAGGAGGGAAGGAGGGAAGGAGGGAAGGAGGGAAGGAGGGAAGGAGGGAAGGAGGGAAGGAGGAAAGGAGGGAAGGAGGGAAGGAGGGAAGGAGGGAAGGAGGGAAGGAGGGAAGGAGGGAAGGAGGGAAGGAGGGAAGGAGGGAAGGAGGGAGGGAGGAGGAGGGAAGGAGGGAAGGAGGGAAGGAGGGAAGGAGGGAAGGAGGGAAGGAGGGAAGGAGGGAAGGAGGGAAGGAGGGAAGGAGGGAAGGAGGGCAGGAGGGAAGGAGGGAAGGAGGGAAGGAGGGAAGGAGGGAAGGAGGGAAGGAGGGAAGGAGGGAAGGAGGGAAGGAGGGAAGGAGGGAAGGAGGGAAGGAGGGAAGGAGGGAAGGAGGGAAGGAGGGAAGGAGGGAAGGAGGGAAGGAGGGAGGGAGGGAAGGAGGGAAGGAGGGAAGGAGGGAAGGAGGGAAGGAGGGAAGGAGGGAAGGAGGGAAGGAGGGAAGGAGGGAAGGAGGGAAGGAGGGAAGGAGGGAAGGAGGGAAGGAGGGAAGGAGGGAAGGAGGGAAGGAGGGAAGGAGGGAAGGAGGGAAGAAGGGAAGGAGGGAAGGAGGGAAGGAGGGAAGGAGGGAAGGAGGGAAGGAGGGAAGGAGGGAAGGAGGGAAGGAGGGAAGGAGGGAAGGAGGGAAGGAGGGAAGGAGGGAAGGAGGGAAGGAGGGAAGGAGGGGAGGAGGGAAGGAGGGAAGGAGGGAAGGAGGGAAGGAGGGAAGGAGGGAAGGAGGGAAGGAGGGAAGGAGGGAAGGAGGGAAGGAGGGAAAGAAGGAAGGAGTCAGAAACAGAAATGAAGCCGAATAAAGCCGGGATGACTAGCAGGCCTTGTGTGTACTATTTCGAATGGAAGATCTACTTGACAGTCTGACCCAACGCCAAGCAGAAAGCCACTGCCCTGTTCAGTCACGCCACGGCCAATGACGACCCCGAACTGCACCCGCGCACGGCCATCTGGCCGGTCGGAATCGTGGAAAGACTCGGTTGGCATAGAGAGCAACAGCGCTTGATGCACTTTCTGCGCTTGTTGTGTTCATGCATGTGCCGTGGAACTTGGACCGACCCTGGAGCTTCTCTGTCCGTAGCTGGGATGCTCCAAGAATTCTCCATTCATCCAATCGAATCTGGCTGTCCACATGGCAGAACCTACGGGGCGGACTCAAACTGCTGCGGCTGTTTCATACAGCGCATGTCGGGCTTGACTACTTCAACATGCCTGTACTTCAACATGCCTGCGACGGCGTGCTGAACCAACTGGGATGGCTTCACAAACAAGCCACCTGCAGAAGATCGCGCGATCACGATCCCGGCGAGCACGAAGGCCTGCTTTGCAAGATCTTGGAAGCATGTGAAGGGACTTCATATGGTTTCATCAACAACCGGCAATATTGCCCGTTGTCAATTCTAGAATCTGCTAGAACTCACCCTCGCAACGCTCCAGCGCAAACTTGCCAATCGCCTAGAACGATAGTGAGCCGTTGCGTGTCGAAGGGGAACAATCGCATATCGATTTCCATTTGCATGATGGCCTGCAAGGCTTCGGCACACTGTGTTTGAGCTGCACGGCCGTTTATCCACGGAGTGCAAGCGCACCTGGTAGAGGATTTTCTGGGCAACATGCCCCCTGTCGCTGTGGATGACTTCTGGCGGGGAGTACATCTCCAATCCTCAGATTGGCAAGCACGCATGCATCTGTGGCTGGTACCAAGATGTCGCATGAGTTAGACCAAAAGCCTCGTTTCAAGCAAGGGGCCTGTTTTCAGTGTGTTCTGCAGAGCGATTTCTGGGATCGAAAGATTCTTCCGATTCTCCTGGAAAGCAACCGGGAAGCAAGACTTCAACTCACGGACCACTATTTCAGACACATACATAATCAAATTTGAATCAGAACAAGAACAAGAATGCTAAGCTTTACAGATAAAAACAATAGAACGCAATATTATATAACACACTGTAACATGCGGATCACTTGTACATGACCATACCAGCAGCCTCTGACACGTCGCCGACCGGCATGCCGACGGCCCCAGGGTCGAACCACTCGAGGAAGACGAAGAAGCGGCACTGGTACGTGGCCGTTAGCGGGTTGATGTTGCGGATCCTGAAGCATCAAGCAATGCCCAGCAAGCCTGACAGAGCATGCTTCCTATACCCTTGGCAGCCCAGGCGCAGTAAAACCTCGCAAGAACAGGCCACAGCCTCGCGACACACAAAACTTGAGACAAGAGTGACATCTGCCTGCAAGTCCTGAAAAAGCTGCACACACATTGAGACTCAATTCATTTAGAGCTCGTGCGGTGTAAAGCACACGGTCATTATACAATGCATGCTAGGATGTTCCTTCCCCCTCGTCGCAACAGTCTTTGCAAGCTGTTAAGGACAACTAAAGGGTTACAAAATGAGGGGAGCATGATTACAACTTCTTGCTGCGAGTGTCACGCAGGAGTAATGCATATTTGGCGCGTTTTTGAGAGGGTTTCTTTCCAAAAAAAGTCAGGTTTCATGCGGTTGTTCCAAAATCCAAAACTCCCTAGAGATGTTTCCGAGTTTGTTGGGTCTTCCGGCTTTTGGTTCCGAGGTTGGTCTGTTGGGGAGGGGGTCATGTATATTTACTGCTTACAAAGACATACACATGACACATACACATGCATATATTAACAGTATTAACATGTATGTACAGAAATACGCACATGCAGCATACGCGTGCACATGAGGGCACACATACACCTATACACATTCACATGCAAATGCACATACACACAAACATACAAACACGTAAACAATACATATGTACATGCACATACACACACATACACACATGCATTTACTCGCATACACGAAACCACAAGTAGTCGCACCCGCAAAATTTGAATCTGTATAAGTATACAAGTTTAGGATCACACTGCACGCCTCGAAGCTTCTACGGACTTGCCTGGTTCGGCGACGCTTCTTTAAATCCAAAGCCTCTAAGCCTTTAGGGGCTGGGCTGCCTGGTCCAGCCAAGCTTCTAGAACTTCAAAACCTCTAAGCCTCCAAACACTGCGTAGGCGCTTTGTTCAGGCACTGCAAGGGGCTTACCAGTGTTGGACGCCCGTAGATTAGGCGTTCAGGTGCTTAGGTGGTTTTGGGGGTTTCGCCGCTCTCGCTCAGTCAGGTGCTTAAGCACCTTTAGGCGCCGAACTCAACATCTCCAATCCCCCTACAATGCGCCATTCAACTGCATGGCTTCAGATGTGTGCAACATTCAGGTAGACTGGACATGCCCTGCCACCAAATTTTACATAGCTCACACGGGAGCCGTTGGCCACATTGGCCCTTGTTCATCCATGTTCCCTGAGCCCCGAATGCCTGAGAGGCAGGAGGCGGAGCCTTTTCCGAGGACTCCTCTGCACAGGTGACATCAGGTGACATCCCGTGACATCCCGTGACATGTCGCAAGATATGTCAAGCACCATACCAGAGAGTGCACGGCCCACGAAGGCCGGGGTCCTTGGCGACCATCCGGAAGCGCAGGTCCTCCAGCTGCTCTTTTGAGGTGCTAAGATAAGGCTTCGGCCCTGGGACTGCAGAACACATAAGAACTGCGAGGCTTCCAGTTACATCAGTTACGCCCATGCCAGCCCCGCACCCTCACCGGGCTCCTTGTGCACGTTCAGCACCTGACTGTAGAGACCCGATCCGACGTTGTTCGTGTCTGGCAGTTCCTGGATCGTCTCCTGGCTGGGCCATTGTTTGCCTCGACAAAACCCGAGATCCACATCATCGTACCACAGGCAGGAGGGCTCAAAAAAAGTCCTGTGGCCAAATCTCCAACAAGGCTCCAAGGGCTTGCGTGCGCTCCCTTCTCCAATTCGGTCGGCATCCCCCATTACACATCCCCAATGCCCACAAAGCCCATCTTCCCATCACCTGTCCTGGGCCGGCTCTTGTTTCGTGCGCGTCCGAACGGGGCTTTCGCTGAACAGAGAGCCTGGAACCCCAAAAGGCATCAAAAGGCCGCACCAAGGCTCGCGGCCAGAGAAAATGCACGGGTATGCCCGGGTATTGACACGGGGGTATTTCGGGGCTGAAGAAGGCTAGTGAGGAGACTGTCTTGTTCAGTTTGGGTGCCGGGGGCTGATCGTAGCGCCGTAGATTCCAAAGAGTTGGTGGTCGTAAAATTCCATAACCCTGGATGGGAGGGGGTTTTGGAACCAAAGGGTTTCTCCTGGCCTGGAATGGAGCTGACACTCTGCGCACTCTTCGGGCTGCAGGGGCCTGCCGAACACCGAACCCTGGGGCTGAGGGACGGCTGGGGATGTTTAGGCACCCCTCTGCATCACTTGTCCATGTCGAGGGGGCTTGTGGCCTGAGGACAGCGTATTCGGCACGCCTCCCAGCGAAGCAACAGAGAGACAAAGAGATTTTTGATATGGCAGAAATGGAATGCCGACAGTAATACGCCAAACCCACAGGCAAAGCACAGCGCACCTTCCGACCGGTTCCACAGGCTGTTCTGGGAGGGCCGGCGGACCTCCACAAAGAACCGGGAGCAGAGATGGGGTTTAACCCAGGTTGAACCGAGAACCCAGTTTCCAACCACATTCAACCCAGGTTCTACTAAGCCTGGATTAAACTGAACGCCGGCACTCCTGCAAAGCACGCACCTTCGGGAGGCCGTTCATGCTGGCATCTGAAGGCACCTGCTCGCGAGCCAGCTCAGAGACCCCGCAAAAAGACAACAACACGCAAGACAGCACATCCCTAAGGAAAGGAAAGCTCAACATGGTGTCCCATCAAAGCCCTACACGTCTCCACAGTGTTCACACTCTGCATGAAAAAGAATTTGTGATGAATGTGAAGCATCGCCTTTCGAGGGAGTTCTGGCTGCTTCGCATCGAACTGCACAAGCCGCGTCTGGTAGCAGGCCGGGAGGCCTGGGTACCTCAACAAAAATGCAACACAAGCTGAGCTGACACAGGGTGACGCAAGATGATGTCTTTGGCGGGGCCCGTTGCTGCTGTTATTCCGGCCCTTCAAAAAACCACGAATAATTCCTTGCAAGGTGCGAGTGGGTGTCGCTCTGCACGACTTCCCACACCCCCTTCTCGGGACGAAACTGCACCTCAGCAGGTGCTGCACCTCCATCACCCAAGCTGTCCAGAAGCGCAAAAGCAACTACAGAAACTACAGCCTCTGCCACAAATCTGCCAACCACAAACAACGCTCTCAGGTAACCATGCCGTAATCGTGCCATCACCCCCGCCTTTTACGGACACCCATGCCAGACTGAGCTACAAAGGAGACAGAAGCATGGACAAAAACGACAGACCTGACACGACTGACACCTTCAGGCCGTCACCAGAAACCGATGTCCGAGCTTGCAAAGAACGAAGCGGGCACGGCCTCGACACCTCGCACACCTAGCCCTGCACACTTGAGGAGCAGGCCATGCTGCGCGCCTCGCCGAGGCCGAAGCTACCTTGACTGCCTGTCAGGGCTGAGGACTTGCGCGTCAGGTCAGGAACCTGCTGACTAAGCTGCTGTCATCTGCTGTCTCTAGCGTCTTGGGAACCAGTCGCAGATCTGGGTATGAAGACACGTGGAGGCTCACAGGGCTCTAACTCCCAAACCCGTGTCCCCGATCAAAGGCCAACCCAGCGCGAAGCGCACGGAAACACAAACGCAACCTTGGGACTAGGACTCGCTGCTCGGGATCCGTTGTGAGATGTGGGGGCGCTTCATGTCACAAAAAGGCCACAGAAAACGGCCCTTGACCGCAACTTTTGGGCTTCTGCTTCCCATGCCCACTGCAGACAAGAGAAAACCTTTTAAGGCCAAGCCCTCCCATCACAGCCGCGGCCTTGCTGGTTGTCCAAGGCCTGGAGTCAGCTACACGGGAGATCAAAAAAAACCGAAGACTGCATACATTCAGAAGCTCCAGGATGTTCTGAACAGGGTGGGCCTATCTGCATTTTTTCTTTCTTTATGCTTCCTTTTCATCTTTATTTATGATTTCTTGATGTCGTTATCTATTTCTTTCTAGATTTCTTTAGTTCCGTATTTGTTTTTTCTTTATTTCTGTAGTTCTTTCTCTATCTACGTCTTTATTTCTTCATTTCTTCCTTTCTTCATTTCTTCATTTCTTTATCTCTTTATTTCTGTATTTATTTATTTCCTGATTTCTTTAGTTCTTTATTTCGTTATTTCGTCATTTCTTTGTTTCTTCATTTCTTTATGTATGTATTTCTTTCTTTCTTTCTTGACTTATTTCTTTATTTCTCGATTTCTTTCCTTCTTGATTTCTTGAATTCTTTTTTTTTCTATATTTCTTTATTTCGTTTTTTGTTCTTTCTTCATTTCTCTATTTCTTTCGTTCTTCATTTCTTCGATTCTTCATTTCTTCATCTCTTCATTTCTTCATTCTTCATTTCTTCATTTCTTCATTTCTTCATTTCTGCATTTCTTCATTTCTTCATTTCTTCATGTCTTCATTCATTCATTTCTTCATGTCTTCTTTTCTTCATCTTTATTTCTCTATTTCCTTATTTCTTCATTTCTTCATTTCTTCATTTCTTCATGTCTTCATTTCTTCATTTCTGTATTTCTTTATTTCTTTCTTTTTTTAAGTTTTCTTTATTTCTTCTTTATTTCGTTATTTCTGTATTTCTTCATTTCTTCATTTCTTCATTTCTTCATTTCTTTATTTCTTTATTTCTTTATTTCTTTATTTCTTTTTTTCTTTATTTCTTTATTTCTTTTTTTCTTTTTTTCTTTATGTCTTTCTTTATTTATTTTTTTATTTTTTTCTTTATGTCTTTCTTTATTTCTTTATTTCTTTATTTCTTTATTTCTTTCTGTCTTTCTTTCTTCATTTTCCGATATTTCGCGATTTCGTTATTTCTTTGCTTCTTCAGCCCGTGTCACTGCCGCTCGTGCTCGCCATTCTCCAGGTAGTGTCCGACCCTTCCAAGACGTCTCTGGCCTGCGTGGCCGCGACGCCTTCCTCCGCCACCTCTCCCTTCTCTTGTTGCAACTATCGCGGGTCACTGCGCGATGAGACTTGCCCAGCCCACCAGTTTGGAGCTTCCCCACCACCGCCTATCAACCTGCCACCACCTGCGATGTGGCCTTCTTTGCTGGCCAACCTACCACTGATGGCCACTTGTGACTCGGAGGGTCGTTTTCATTCCCACCTGGCCTTTGCAGCGCAAACCCTCAGTCAAGCCCAAAGTTTCAGCGCAGCTCAAGGATGACTAGTCGCTCTGGTTTCCAAGGCTTCTCAGCCTAACACGCAGTGGCACAGCACGCGCAACAGACCCGTAGCAGACTCGCAGCCAACCCCCTTTGTTCAAAGAGCCTCGCCAACCTTGAGCTGCACCAGATTGGAACAAATGGCGCGACGAACCTTAGCAGGATATCTTGCGAGGCACAAGGTGCCAAGGCGAACGTACGAGAACTGACGTGGCTTGGATGTGAACTCTCAACGCCAAGATCCGAGCTTTGCCCGAGATATCATCGCGTTCCAGCGTTGACGCCCCGATCTTCAGCTCATTGTGAAGGCAGCGTAAGGACTCCTCCGTGTACCTTGCGAGAGTTGACAAACTGTTGTGATTCCGGCAAATGCCCGGCCAATTTCAAGTCTCACCGGTCGAGATTCACCCACTCATCCTTGAGGGTATATTTAATGTACGAATTTCGGTGAAGAAAAAAAACGCATGGCTCTCCAGCCCAGGCACATGCCCCAGGTGGTGACATTCACACCGCCCATCTCCAAAAGCACGCCTTCAGGCAAGTAGTGCGTCTGATGTTGAGTCTAAACCTTGACGACCAACAACCCTGAAAGTCAAAAAAGCCTTGCCATTCCACACCACACATCCCATCAAATCTGATGGTCGACCATGATACTTGTATCACTGCCCAATCATGGCCATGTCGCGAAGGTCTCCCGGGTCGAGAGGGGTCTCCAGCTGTTGCCACGAGCCCTCGGCAGCCTGCAAAGACGCCACATCCTCTACAATACAAACGTGTGTATTTACATGTGTATATATATATATCTATATTTTTTGAAATACATACATGCATGTGTTAATATTTGCCAGTTCCTGTGTAAACGTAGCTGCCCAAGCAAGTTTGCAAGAGAGAGAGAGAGAGGGACAAAGAGAGACAGAGAGAGAGAGAGAGAGCGAGGGCGAGAGCGAGAGCGAGAGCCAGAGCGAGAGCCAGAGCCAGAGCGAGAGCCAGAGCGAGAGCCAGAGCGAGAGAGAGCGAAAGAGAAAGAGAGAGAGAGAGAGAGCGAGATATATATATATAACAAAAGATGGGGAAAAAGAGAGAGAGAGAGAAAAAAAAGAGAGAGAGAGAGAGCGCGAGATAGAAAACTCTGAACGTGGGTTGCTCGTTTGGGATGGGGGCTGAAGGCTTCGCTTTGGCTTCCGAATCATGGCTTCTGAATCAGTGTTCGGCAGCTACAGCAGTATTCCTTTGGCCGCAACATGCAACATCTCCCTATCACCCTTCCAAAACAAAACCTTGCGAGTCATTGAGACTGACATGATCTCCGTGAGGACAATCCCAGCTGGAGCCTGATCATCCTCCTCAAGCTTCGGGAAGCCCTTGACCTGCAGGAACGATACACACCGAGATACATCGAGCAGTATCCGCAATCCAAGGTGTAAATTGCGCATGCAAGGACCAAGTAGAAAGTGCATCACTAGTGCATCAGTCTCGCGACCGGACAAGCCTTGTCTGCGCGGGCTTTGTTCACATCCACCCAGCGCCATTTGTTGATCTGGCGAGCGAGAGGCTCTCATGCACTGTGTCAACGCTGGACAACATGCTGAGATGAGAGTATGGTGTACCGTACAGCACCATACAGCACACGAGTGTGAACGCTGGACAGAGGCAAGTAAAGTGGCAAGTAAACATGAGCAAACATGTGTTGCACCTTGCCGTCGGACTCCTTGGTCTCGAAATCTGTCTCCAGGAAGCCAATGTCCTGCAAGTGCACCATTCTCAAAAATATATGCCTACGCGTAGGGCCTGCGGTAGCCTACGCGTAGGTGTGGCCTACCCACACGCTTACGGTAGGCCTGCGGGTACGCTACGCGCAGGCCTCTCGATCTGCCGGCAGACTACCCAACGCCCTACTCGCGGGCCTACCAGTAGGCTATCCACAGTCCCACCGGCAGGCCTACCAATAGGCTACTCACAGATCATTGATCGGCCTGCGAGGCCTGTGGGTAGTCTACTGGTAGTGTGGGGAGGCTAGGAGGCCTGGGTAAGCTTATGGGTAGGCTACCACAGGCCTACGGCAGGCCTTATGGGTAGGACTAGCCTTGGTTTGGGGCTTCTATATGAAAAAGAAAAGCATCAACGTACATATACATATGCATATATGTATACAATGCCTCACAGCAAGCGATTATTGTAACCAAAACAAAATGCAACAACCTCAGTCTACCCAGCCTTGAAGAGGGGCAGCGCATGGTCCAGGATTTGGACCCCACAGTAATGGGTGATGTAGACACAGGGCAAGCCTGCTTCCACACTTGCGCTCCGCTTATGCTATGCACAGTTCATGCCAGCCTTAAACTTTGAACACATGAGCAATGAACGAGGAAGTGAGATGAGCGCCTGGGAAAGAGCTGGACTCCAAGTTTTCGGCCACGCAACAATAAGCTTCCTGCATGAAACCTCAGACGCATCGGGGCCCATGGATCTTGTGGCACAGTCCCTCCGAAGCTTCACTTTATGACTCAAACAAAAACCACTACCGCTGCAGCTTCCGCGGCGTAAATGACAGAGCACGTCGATCTCACAGCCCGGGATATTCTCAAGCAGCTCTTCCTTTACTCCTGCATAGCGCGCTCAAGGCACTGCGCCCGCTCCGCTCTTTCCCTCCTACAACACTGCGCTCCTCGAAGAGCCGAGTGCTCGATGTCCACGTCGTCCGGGCTTTTCTTTTCGGCCAGAAGCATGTTCCTGTGGCGCCGTGCACAGGATCACTAAGGCCACTAAGGTGTTACGACATGCGTCACGCCCCTTTCTGGCTTGGATCGCGCAGGGTGCCTTTGACGCGGTCGGCCATCACTGAGGATCTGCTCCGTTTCAACCAAAACCTGAAGGGCAACATCAGTTAAAGTGGCCAGGTCAGGCTTGGCTGGTCAGCGCTTTCTTCAAGCACACGCTTCAGTGTCACTTTGCATTGCTGCTAGCAAATGCATGGAAACGCTGGGAAACCAGTGGTGAGATTGTGTTCCAAGGAAGGCGCAACCTCGAGCCGTGGGAGCCACGGCGCTCGGAAACAGGCGCTTGTCAACCCCCTTTCTTTCACGGGCAGCTAGTACAAACTGCTCCTTTCAGATGACAACCAACAGGTCGTGGAGTTCGTCAGTGCGGTCTGACGCGGACTGGAACGCTAAGGCCGGGCCACAGGGCATCGTGTCGCAAAGGGCAAGTTCAAACTCGCCTACTGGAGAGACTCACGACCATGCACTGCCGTCTTTTCTATTTCTCTTTGCGCTGTGGCTGTGCCTAGTCGGAAGCAGGGGCGAGGCCCCTGCTCCGCACGAGTTGCGCACTTCTTGCATCTCCAAGCAGACCACAGCCACCTGATGTTCCAGCTGCTCCCTTTCTCCTCTCTCTTTTCTCCCAAATACGTTATCGTTTCTTTCACGTCCATATTGCCCGCTGTGCTGTTCTTGTTCAACTTGTGTTTCTTATTCATCATCCTACGAGCATCTCGCAGTTGCCTTGTTCATGACTATTCTTATGCATAGCATTCATCTTGCAGATAAGGGATGCGCAAAGCATCAGCTCTGCTGCCTTCGTGGCCCCTCCACATGCATCATTGGGGCGCCAGTTGGAGTTCACACTTCCACCACCCCCACGAGAAGAATCCAGCAAGACTGTCCCCTCTCCGAAGAGATCTGTTGGTGGCAGGGGTGTGTTCAGCAAGACAGACGTGGGTCATTGGGGTGGCCCCCCAAAGCCGCTAACACCGGCCACCTCACTCTCATTCTCACATAGGCGAAGGCCATTTTCCCTCAGGTGAAGCTTGCCAGCTCCTGTAGTGACAGCATCCGGTTAGTCTTGCCCAAGAGGAAGTCTGCCACTGCGTGGGGCTGGCTGGGTGGTTTTGCGCCTCGCCCGGTCCCTGTACTCCTCACCCAAGTCTCCTACCCAGAGAATCTTGCACAGAAACCCACAACCCCTGAATAGCGCAATACCCACCCCAGAAACCCTACACAAAGAACCCCACAAATCGCGGAGAATCCAAGGCCCAGGTGCCCCTCGAAACGCATAGCACTAGGCTGGGGATTTCGAAACAAACGACATTTCCTTTGTGGCATTTGGGCTAGTAGATCTTTCTCTCGGTTTCTCTTGCGTTGCTCCTCTTCCTTGCCTTGTCACCCCATCTCAGCTGGACGAACACAGGCTCGACGACGCGACGCATCTGGGAGATGCTTTCGTTCCACTCCTCAACTGAAGGGCCGAGCCACAAAGCACAGAACAATTACAATCGCTTGCAGTCCGAGTCCACTGCACGCGCATCAATTACACAAGCAAGCGTTGCACTCGTGGTTTCTTCAGTCCCTTTCCGTGCGGCCGCGGTGCCAGAACTGTCTCGCCCTTCACCACTTCCTGTGGAAGAGGGCTCAGCAGCTCGCGCACCAAAGCTAGTGCCCCAAGGAAAAGCAGGAGAAAAAAGTATGACACAGATATGTGCGAAATTGCTCGAAGCCTCCATAACCGCGAATTTTCATGCAGGGAAAGAGATGTGAACATGGCAATGGGAAGCATCAGCATCGGAAGGCATCAAGGGCCTGTGATGTACAGGGGAATGCGAGACGAAATATGCAAAGTTGAGGCTGAGAAAACTTGTGGTGTTGGGTTTGACATACGCCAACGGCGAGAATGGCACACACCAAGGGGGGGACCTGGGCCCCAGCGCGGGAGCAGGCACTAATCAATAGCCACCCCAGGTCTCCGACCACAAGTCCTCGACATACCGCACCTTGTAAGGTCCGAAAGCAACCCAATGACCCACGAGAATGTGAACAAAGCAGGCTGTTAAAGAGCTGTAGCTCTCCTGGCAGGTGGGATGACAAGTTCATGTCTGAAGTCCGAATGCAAAGGTACCCTCACACACCCGCCTTCAGAAGTGCGCCGAGTGTTTTGGCTTTGCCGGTGCCATACGCTGTTGGGTCGATCCCTGCACGCTTCCTGCAAAGGCTTTCATCCATCATACAACACATAGTACGCGATATGCCATACACAATAGAGCACACATAATATCTGAGGTGTAACAACAATGAACAGATGATACATCATCATATGGTATACGAATGTTCGATATGAGGCACGAGGTAATATATAGGATATTATGTGATATTCAATACATATATATATATATATATATTCTTATCATCTAACATCTTTGGTATTTTAGATATATGGCATATAGGCATTTTATATCATGCGTAGGAAAAAGACAATGCATGCAAGAATATAAAACATGTCATAATGACATATAATACATGTATATATACATGGTTTCTAATATCTATACGGATATACCTATATATATATGATATATGTATATATACATATACATATATCATATATATCTCTATATAGTAAGATTGCAAAACCTCTGTAAAACTCATCATACTGTGTTTCTCAAGCAAGTTTCACTAGCATTCCTGCTGGACTGCGATGTACCTAGCTGCCGAAACGACATGTCGAGCACGTTGTCTAAAAACATAGTGCTCGAACCTTCCAGCGATCAACTACCAAACCGATTGCATGCGTACAAACTCCTGGGACCGAGAGCCTGCAACCCGCGTGTCATGAGCACCAGTAGAGTTCACACAATCCGCAAATACATTTTTTGTGAATCGAGGTGTTGAAACATCTATGCAAATGAAAGTACTCCAATGTCTACAACTCGCAGAAGAATCCTCGAAGCACCTGGATTTGGCAAATCTACAGGCAGTGACATGCCAGAAAACAAGTCCCAGCGGCAGGTATGCCGCAAGTGCTGCATCGTCCGGGAGTTCCTCAACTGACAAGGCCTGGGGTGGTGGCAAAAAGGCGCGTCCCGGGGCTTCAGGGTGTATCAGACATATCTGCCGATTGAAGTTTTGAGGCCATCTATCATATGTGCCCACTGTATCCAGCAATAGCTTTGCTGTGCACTTCTCTGCTCTCTTCTATGCTGTTCAGGCTTCCTTTTCAAAGGCAAAGCGATGGTGCAGGCCGGGCTTTGGGATGTTTCAGAAGTTGCATAAGGCCCAGGCCGATGTTACGGCCTTTTCACTGATGGATCCGTTGGAATGAACCTCGGCGAATCTTGTCCCGTCAAAGGTTCTCAGGGTCTGGGCTTAGGGCTCCGGGTGGAAGTGCTGATGCACAAATGAGTGACTTCCATTGGGCAGGACTCAGCCATGCGCAGAGTGCAATGAAGGGCGGACAGATTGTTGGTGCCTGGCTCACACAAGACAGCACCAACTGACCGGGGAGGACGGGGTCGGGGGGTGCATGTAGCATCTAGTTCCGTTGTGCATGTGTGTAATTAGGATACAGTGCCCGGGAGCAGCAAGCCGAGCTGATGATGCAAGATCGAGACATCTCAACAACGTGGATCTATACCCATAATGACACTGATGAAAACACCATAGTATGCCAATATACTGTCAACATCAACACTTTGTCACAGAGGTGGGGAGAGCAGGGAAGGTGAGGGAATTGCAACTTCGACCCATGAGCGTGAAAGAATCTTGAGCCCTAAGTGGGGTTCAGGGTTTGCAGACAAAGTAGAACAGAAAAACACTTCAATTAACACGAGGACACCAGCACAAAAAAAAGTTGACCTGCCCCCTCCATGGCTTGGGGAACCTCCCCCGCACCCCTCGATGGACTCCAACGCTTTGTGTGGGAATTCTTGGGGGCTAGCTTTCGCTATGGACCGACCGCAACATGCCAGGCAGGCGTGGTCAGAGACTTCGGCGGAAACTTGACGACCTTGGGCACCAAAGCCAAAATGGCCGCCAAATGGCATGTGTGTATCGATGAACTCAAAAGGTGCTCCTCACTCTTAGGCCGATACATATGGCACGCTTAAACCCCAAGTTGTGCTTGGATTGCTTCCCCTCCCACAAGTACCCGTCCTTGACAAGATCTAATATTTCGGCCCCATCAACGACCATCTGATTCACTTGTTCTTCAAGGGGTTGTACTCCGTGCTAGCTCCCCGTCTATGGTCGCATACAGCGCCGGAACTGACGATGGGCTCTCTGCAGGTCTTGCAGCAGATACAACAAAGTCCAACAAGCTTGTCCCCGAATTCTGCTGCTCCGATCAGCTAACCACAACGGAAGTTCAGAACCATCCATTCCTGCCGACACAGGCTCTGGCTCCCTTTCGCAAGGCGGTGGGCACGTCATCCCAGCGCCAGAAGAGCATGACCTCCCCGAGCATCGACACGCAGCATGCCAAGGAGCTAACAAAATTCTAATAGCATGAGTCATCAATATACTAACAAGAGTAGTAGCAATCATGGCAAGCACGAGAAGGATGACAACAGTAACCAGGATGATGACCAGCTAATGACAGCAGTGATCATAGTGATTGTTATTAGAATGATGATAATGATGATAAGGATACTATTGAGAGCAGTGAGAAGAATAGAACGAGAAGAATGGGAATAACGTAAAGGCTATAGTGGCAGCAATGGTGATACTGATAGGAACGTGAGAATGACAAGTGAGATAGAATGAGAATAATGAGAATGACTAACAAGAGTACTGACAATGATGAGAGCAATGAGAATACTGAGAATAATCAGAATAGATGATAAGAGTTATGAGAGTAACCAGAACCATGATTAGAAAATATCAGCCTGGGAATCATGAGAGAGTGAGGTACACACAATGATCATAGTGAAGCAGAAAAACGATCAAAATGATGGTACGAATCATGACTACAGTGACACGAACAATAACACCAGTGACAATGACAATAATGATGATGATACGGATGCAATGATGATAAAACATTGCTGATTGTATGAGTCATGAGCGTTGCTCCGACGTGCAAAGGTCGCTGCTCAGAACTTACCGAATTTCCCGAAGCCCGTAAACCCATCTATTCACCCCAGCCAGAAACCCAAAGGCATGCCTCGCCCTGCCCAGTTTGCTCTTTGGTGACGAAGTCGGAGAACTCCTCAGCTGCCATTCTGTACTACACATGAGTTGTGGAGGTTGCCATCCTGAGGCCAGTTCCGGCAGGCCACAGTGCATGAAGACATCAAGGCCTGCCATATGGAGTTCTACTACGCCGGACATGCTGGAAGGAGTGGTGCGCGAAGAGGATTCCAGGAGGACAAGCTCATCAAACCGAAGCTGCAAGCGAGTGGGCGAGGCCTGTCTCCAATATCTCCACCTGACACAAGAAACCGCTTTGCTACTCGCCTTGCAATAGGTGCATGTATCAGAGGCAGCCAGCACTGCATAGGCTTTGCTATTTCGAGCCTGGACGTGGTGCGTTCGGTAGGAAGAGATCAAGCCTGCAACAGCTGCTCTTTGGCTTTCATCTTTGGGAACGTGAGTAGCTTGGCTTCCGAAGCCAGCGAAAAATCAGGGAATGAGATACTGGCATCCCTCAGGATGGGCTTATGGCTCACAGATTGTATCAATCATCACGTCTACAAGCTACTAGTCAATAATAGTGTGATGATATGAGGGTACCATGTGTTTGTACTCACCAGTACCATTACCGTTGCCAATACCACTACTATTCCCATGACGGGTCTCCTTATGCCCACTGCAGGGCATCCTGTTGGCGATGCCAAAACAACGAGCCCGCGCAAATTGTACAAGGACAAGGGGGCTTTGCGTCACACAGCCTCATCATGAGAGTTTTCCAGTGCAAACGCCACAAAGCATTGCGCCTGCGCAGCTCCTCCGCATGCAACATCAGCCCCGAAGCGCTACGCGGGGGGGTTTCGAGACGATTACGAGTACTATTGCGATCAGTTACTTCTAGTGCTGTGTGCTTTTGTTTCTGTGTATTTTAACCTGAGCGAACCGCAAACATTGTACACACTCGCGACCAGTACGCGTGGGTCCCACCGGGGTCATCCATGGGGCCATGCGATGTGTCTGCTCAGTCGCATCTGGCTGCCTGCAATCAACGGACGGTGCACGGGCTCACGTGCTCATGGGCACGCCCGTCGCGCCCACCAACGTGCTCACGGGCTCACGGGCTCACGGGCTCATGAGCCCACACTCCAAAGCATCGGTTTGCGTACTCACGACTTTGAAGTGTTAATGTTTGGGTGATACGTAAGGTTACAAACCCAAACACAAACCCAGCTATTTGGCAGAGTTTGAGGTTCAGAGTGAAAAAGTCGATCATGCGATTGTGCCAGCTCTTGATACCTGAGCCTATAACTACTCATACTCAAGATTACAGACTTGGTGCCATCATTTTGTTTTTATTATCTTTTAGCTGGGGCAATAGAGAGTTCACATCTGTAGTTTCTCTTTGGGTCGATACCGCCTTGATACCTTGAGTTTCGTTTTGGACCTCCGCAAGCTGGATACCTACTTGGGCCGATACAGAGAATCTCCGCTTAATACAGATTTGATACATTGATTTTGCGTCTGGGGCCGATACAGGCTTGATGCCTTGAGTGTCGTTCTCGGGCCACTGGTAGTGCAGACCCGCCCACCTATCACCCACAGATATCATCAGAAATCCAACCCTGAACCTGCAACACTACAGTAGACCTTCTGAATCATCAGCCCCACCACTTGAGACTCGTACAAATCCGCGAGGAACAGTTGCACCATCAAAATCAACATGACCAACAGGGCGAGCCTGGATACGAAGGGGACTCTATTTGCTCAATCTCGAAGTGGTATGTGTCTGGACCTCGGTCATCACGAACATCACCATCGCTGGCTAGACAATGGCATGGCAACAGAAGGTACCATGTGCACCGGACGATAGCGAATAACATCATCGCGGCTGAGATCCTGCCAAGAATATGCACTCCTTGCCCATAAACTCTGCTCGAGATTACAGGCTCGGTAGTCCGGAGGGGGCCAGAGCGATTTGCTGAAATCACGCTCTCCTCGTAAGAGACTCCGAGCTCTTCGTGGATGCCCCGATGAATCCTCGGAACAATTGGGCAAGGCCAGAGGGAGCCCGAGTACGAAGTGTAGACTTTTCTGACTTTCGTGCTACCGAGATGCGCTGCAAGGAGGCCACCGGAGTCCCGAGGCTCCTGAGGTTCAGTTATGTTCAGTAATGTTCAGTACTGGTGCAGTGGACATCAGCTGCGGGGGGAGACGCAGGGGGCGCGGGGGCGGGAGCGATTGCTCTCTAGATGTCACAAGCTCGTCACAAGCTCGTCACAAGCTTGTCACAAGCGCTCACCTTCTTCTCTGCCAGCAGCATGTTTCGGATACGCGAACGTCCGTCTGGAAACTGCTGCTTCTCCTGGCGACAGCTAGCCGACTGGAGCGTTCCTGAACTGGAAGCAAACGTAAACTCCCAAGAGCTGCGCAGAAAAGCCTTTGGGACACCACGGTCCTGCACCAGCACTCGGCTGCGAAAACGCAAGCGAATGAAGATCGGCTCCACCTAAGCTGACTGCGAGCATGCACGGCGCAACGCCTGGGAACATATTTGTAAAATTCAGCCCGGTAGATTCCAGCACTCCGATAAAACGAAGGGAGATTTGCCAAGGTGCAACTCGCAGGACGCGCATGCTCTTGTGCCCAGGAGTCAACCTCAGATCAGCAGCCTACGCGACTTTATCGCCATCTCGCAACACGACCTTTCCGCCATGAATTTCAGCAGAAGATCAAAACCTGTGCATTGTGCTGGGTTTCAGGCATGTCGTACTGAGGGTTTTCCAGGAAGCTGCTGCCCTCCTTCAGCTCCTGCAATCTCAGTTCATCCGTTCCCAACCTCGAGCCCAAGCCCTTTGATCGTCGCCCTTCCCCGGAACAGAAATATACAGAAATCACTGAACCCCCATGAACCCCCCAATCAAGGCCTGGAAGAGCCAGGACATGGTTTTTGCGCTGCCCGTTCCAAACTTTGATGTGTTCACATTGCAAGACTCGAGGAAGTCCTGGCGTTGTGACTTGCAGATACTGCAGCCTTCCAGTGTGAGATGAACACTGTCATTAACCAAAGGACTCCTTTAATTCAGCTTCTGATGACAGGTTCATTGGCAGCGAGGGCACCTCGGCAAGTTCTGCAAATCATCATATCATGCGCTCAGTCTGACGTTGGCATGCGCAAGTGTTTGCGCACGCGGTGCCGGGAGTAAGGACACCACCTCTGTTTCCGACAGCATCGCGTTCGGAGGGATCGGCATCGCTGCAAAACGTGCCTCATGTACAGAATTGTGCTGCACACAAGACTCCAACCTTCCCTAAACACATCTGGCCAGGGTCGGAACACTGGCGCTGGCTGAAGCAGCAAACCTCAACTGATTCGTGTGCTGAACATGCGCGAGCAAGGCGTAGGAGAAGTTTCCAAGACTTCGGTGCGGCAGGCTGTGGGCCCCCCCACAGAGACCACGCCAAAAGGCACGAAAACGTCGACCAACCAAAAGAATGCTTCCGGGTGGACCCTTCTGAAACCCCCCTGGGACCTCCCCTAGTTTAGAAGTGTGGTGAGAATGTTCATATCGGCAGGCCCCAGGATCCCGGCCCAAAAGCATTTTCAATTCGCAGAAGCTTTCGGGCCAGTAGTATCCCTACACTCATAGACTCATAGATATAAAAGGATCCGGTGACGATGAGAGACCGTCTCTTGAGCCTCCTGAAAAAAGACCCTCCCGACCCCGGCACACGTACGACCCCCTGACTTTTAGACACCCCCAAACCCTCGGAAGGAAAACAGACTTTTTGGGAGGAGAGGAGGGGGAGGGTTTTTCAAGCGCCTTAAAACGGAAAAAAAAAAAGAAAAAAAAAAAAAACATGCTTGGCAAACAAATTTCCCGCACCCCTTTTGAGACTTGCAGAACGGAAATCCTGCGAAGGAACAAAGAAAGCAAAGCTTGCGAGATGTTGGAGATTTGGTGCGAGGCATCTCAACAAAATCGCCATACCATTTCGCTCCGTCCATGGCATGCGTGCTGTGGGGGCAATTTTCGCGAACAGTCGTCGATGCCGACTTGTTGCAGAGCAACGGTAACATGTTGCGCGATTCTTTCTCCAGGATGTGGCCGCCGCACTTGAAATTCCGGAGGCCCTGTCCAAGCCTTGAGTCGACAGAAAAGAACAGCGCTCTCTGCGGGGGGAAGCGCTCCGAGCGCGGAAGCGCTGCGCGATGGGGGAATCGAGAGGAGGCAAACCAGGGCACAATGGGGGGGGGAGATCCGGGAGAACCCCTTCTCCGTGCCGCGATGTGCCCTCTGACCTTCTTGCAGCTGCGGGGCCCCCAGAAAGGGTGAATTCGCCTTGAGAAAGAAGGCAGATGCCTCGGAGCAACTGCGCTGGACCACTCAGAGCACTCAAAGGAGTGGTGTTCGTCATTGTTTTACCCGCTAGCCCGGTGGTTTAGGACTACAAACTATGTTTTTGGACAAATAAGCCTTCCAACGCAGTCGAGCTGCAGTTCAAGCGCAAGTTGCGCTTGGGCGGACAAACACTTGAGACAGGAGAATGAGAAACTGGCGATGGCTGCGGAAGGAACTGTCTAGGCCCGGACACAAGTCATGTACAAGGACTGATTTCTTCCGCACTCTTACTCGGCCATGCAACATGCTGTCACTGTCTCCGTACAGAACCTCTATCAGATCCCTTGGCTTGGCCGTCTCGTGAGGTTCGAACCGGAGCGCCTTTCCTTGGCAACGCCTCCACATATCTCCACATCTTTCACACGCGACAACGCCCCAACACAAGTGAAGAATAGTTCAAGAGCATCTTCCCGCCTTCAAAGCTCCGTGGGCCCCGTGTTGGCTCCCGTGGGCGCTGCGGGGCTACAAGAGGTTGAGCACAGACACGAAGCTACCCATGAGCCGAGGACTACAAGGGCGAGAAGGTCCTCACATGTGACTGACCTTTTCCCGCAAATTCCCCAAGGGTCCCCGATACTCCAAGCGGTCCAAAACTGCACAGGAGACCCGGAGACCAGGCCCGATATTCCAAGCCATGGACGCAACTTACAGGCAAGACCAGAACCAGCACCACTGAGGTGGCTCGCACCTCCCCTGGCCCCGAGCAAGCTAGCAGTCGATGACCTTAGGTGGACTGAACTACCGAAGCTGCATCAAGTTCCAGCACCCCCATGACCGCTACGATTCTCATATTCGCATGATAATCATTGCGCACAGCTTCAGTTCTACATGCTAGAAACACCTGGAGCCCCGACAGCGTGGCCGACAAAACAGCCCGCTGGGCGAGAACGGCCAAAGTGACAGCCTCGAATGTACGCATAGCATCTCATGCTGACAACAACCAGCTTGGAGAGGACGTACGTGACTGCACTCGTGCCACCCTGCCCCGACCCTGCCCCTGTTGCTGAGCTCTTTGCGGGTCGCACATTGCACTGACAGTCTGCTAGTGAGGCTGGAAGTTCAAGGTCTCGTTTCTCGAGTTGTCAGTCTGTGTACAATAGCCGTTTGCATGTCAACAATCTCCTCGCCGTGCTTCCTGCTGCAATCATTCAGCAATCATGATGGAAGATCTTGATGGACCACAATCATAGACAATAATGGACAATCCGTGATGAGCATTTACAATGAGCTACAATCACCCTCGAGATCAACATGGCTGGAAGACAAGACTCCTTGTGCAAACTGAGAACCAGCTGGTCCGTCCACGCATGAGATCTTACTGCAGCAGGCTTCGGAAAGCCTCAACCAAAATCAGCTCCACAAGGGGATGCGCACGTCTGTGCATGCACTTGGACACCACTAGCTCATACTCTGTGCTACATGGGGCGGCTCGAGTCAAAGCCCTCCTCCAATGCTTTGAACATACCCTGAAGCTTCTGCTGTATTTCTCACGTGCTCATGCTGCGTTAACATGGCCGTTGGCTGCTCTCGTCGCAGCTTCTCAAGCCATACGAACAAGTGACACCGCCAGCTGCTAGCTGCCTCTGGACAACTCCATTCTTTGTCGCAACTGCGCTGCACTTCGAACACCTGGCTCGAAACAGAAAGAACTAGCCGAAGCCTAGGCTGAAAGTTCAATTGAACCGACAATGTAAGAAGCCCTTCCAGGTCCTGCATCATGCTTGCACTGAATAAAGCTACGTACTAGACGAATCTCGCTGACGACTGGAGCCTCTCAGAGCACCCGGCGCTAGACACAGCACAGCTCCGGGTTTACACACAGCTCTGGGTTTACACACGATTACACACGTCTTAGACTGGCCAGACTTCGGCCGGAGGCTTGCAGAGCTAGCTCATTCCTCTGCTCTGCAGAGGAACTTCCGGCAATCACACCCCGGTTGTTAAGACGATGTGCGTGTCTGACACATCAAGACCTGAGCTGTCGCTCTCGTATGTGTTCAAAGAGCCATGTTCCACCACCATCACGTGGTTGATATGCTTCCAGGGAGCTGTTTAACCCAGGCTGCAGCATCCTCAGCCACAGACATCAGAAACTGTGCGCGCCGACCGCGCGCAAGCACCGTAAACATGCATAACACCTCTGCTTAGCCCAGCAACACTGGTCCAGCAGCACTCAGCAAAGACAGTGCGCCTTCGCTCCAGAGCAGCCTCAGCAGCAAAGCAAGCACTACTTGGCTCGATGAGCCATCATTTGGGCAATATGGGGTGAAAAAGTCTGCTCACACCAGCAGCTGCAAGACCGGGACTTCACAGATGCTGCAGATGCTGCTGCTTTCAAGAAGCAGCCGTCCAGCCGACAGCAAGCGGACGTTGAGTCCTCAGCAGCTTGCACGCAAGCAAGACGAAAGGCTGCTGATGGCTGCTGCCGAAGCCACCAGAGGCCTTGGCTAAGCTAAGCTCAGCACCATCACTGCCAGCAGAGGGTGGTTCGGCAAGTGTTCCAGTGGGATTCCAGATTCCCGCCTGAAGGCTTGGCGTTACTCGATTCGTGATCGACTCATAACCTCCGGAGTCTTCTTGGACTTTGTCTGAACTTGAGGCCACGACAAGCCCAAACACAGCTAGCCGTTGACCGAAGAGCGAGAGGATGGGTGCGAGAGCCTTGGGGGGAAGTCGATCACTGCACTTGCATTTACGAACGTAGGAATATGCACACGGAGATCCTTTCGACAAAGGGGCAAGCACCATGAAACCCATGAAATGCAGCTGCACATCCCAGCCTTGCGGAAACAAAAACACCAAAGCTTGCGCATGCTCTGCTCACGTCCGGATCCGCAGATACGCCCCCACCCTGGGCAAACATTCCGCGGAGGCCTTTCGCAGTAAATTCCCCAGCATGTCCCAGTCCACGAGGATCTACTTGAAGGCAGGCATGGCTGCCCGGCTCCTGAGCGGCAGTCCGCATTCGTGGTGCCAAATAACTGAGGAGAGGCTTTCGCGCTCCTCATCCACATCGGCTGGATACCTCGGATGCGCAGGTGAGTGAGATGTAGTCAGATCTTTAATCACGTGGAATCATGTGGAGCTCGTGCCAGGTCACAAGGTGGAGCTCATGATCTCCCCCTGTGTGTCGCACAGACCGAAAGCCGCAGCAATGTGCCTGTAAAGAGCATGTCCCAGCTCTGTGTGTATTCGGCTCGCATTTCGCATTTGCGTCTGCAGTCGGAGGTGACATGGCGGTAAATGCGAGGCTCTATTCAAACACTTCAACACTTCGGCCAAAATGCCCACCCTTGGTCTCGTTTCGGAGCCACACGAGCTCTGCCCTGCTCAGCGGGTCCAGAAAGACGTGGCGCTCGATGGGAACGGCCGAAGACTTCACCACAGGGGTGACATAAGCTTCTTCAAATTCCAGACAGGTGCACATCTCAGGAAGCTTTGGTAATACTTAACGCGGCTCGAGGTGGGTGCATTCTTCACCACACTTAGACTGTCCAAGCCAACGATTTCGATAGCCTTTTGGACTTTTGGAGACCCATGGAGACCCCCACGCCTGGCAAGGGACCACGAGCCCAGTGCCATCTGGAAGGAGGAGCGGACGCAACACCTCGCCAAAAACAGTCCAAACAGTTCAATCAAATATCTACCTGCTCGCTCCAACTCCAACAATCCTTCACTGCGTCTTGCTGCGTCTTGCTGCGTCTTGCTGCATCTTGCTGCATCTTGCTGCACTCTGCCTCGGGGTCGAAACTCTCTGCAGGATCGCTGACGTAAACCTTGGCAACTGTTCCACATGCTGTCATGAGGATTCATGACATTCATGTAGTTAGAACTTCCCCGCACTTCAATCAGCCGAACCTGGCTTGGACGGTCCAAACCCCTTAAACCTCCGAAAGACCAGAGCCCCACACCCCACGGTCAGTGTTGCTTCTCTTGTGCGCTGCTTTCTGTTTTGTGCAGCAATTTCTTGTTGACACCCTTGACGCCCCACACCTTCGAAGCCTACGGATCAAGGCCCCCTTTCGGGGCCTTCGAAGTCCTTCTTTGCAGAGACCCTGCTTCCGCCCCGGGGCCAGGCAGCCCGCCACAGCGCGCGCCGCCGCGTGGATGCCCGAGTGCCACTCCCCCGTTTTCAACCTCGGCGTGTCGGAGCCAGGAGGCTTCTGCAAGAAGTGGGGTGGATGAGAAGTAAAGCGGCTCGACGTTTAAAATTTCGACCTCTTCTGGATGTGCCATCGGGGGATGCCCTCATTCACGAAATCTGCGAAAGGCATCCAATTCAAGGACTCGGCGATGGAAATGGGATAGTTCTGGCGTGGTGGTAAGGGCTTCGTGTGTTGGCGACTCAGTGGAGAGGCGTGGCGTAGTGCCGCTGCTTTGGGCTATGCCCGAAACAAGTACAAATGCACCATGTTCTTTTCAGGAGCACCAAAGCAAAAACCTTTGTCGCTCAGCAAGTTGCCGAGACTATCCGAGACTGAAACAAGCCATGCTTGTGTCCAAGGCACATATCCCAGTCGCAGTGCACGAAGGGCGAAAGCCACAGCGAATTGGCGGCACAGTGCCAGATGTGACGAGCAACTGACCTTGGTTTTAGGTTCGATGCTTTCTTGCGGGTGCTGCTGCCCAATGACATCATCGGCCTTGCATCCTCAGGAACACCCGGGTAGGCGTGATCGTCGGAGACGCGGGTAAGCACCTGATAAGTACTTTTTGTCAAGAGCTCTCGGTCTTCAGGGCAGCTGTAACTGAACTCCCGTACTGCACACAACACCACCTGCTTAAGCTTGGCACAGCAGACCCTCCATGGACACAAGGAAGCGTCATTGCCATGCAACTGATGACCTGCATGAACGATTAGTGCACACATGACACATCACGCAGCTGTAGGAGCATCATGGAGCATCACAGAATTAAGCAAGAAACCGCCGATCCCGCAAACATCCCAAAAATCAGCCTGTGCCAACATGTGGGACATGCTGCGACTGCCAGTGCGGCAAAGCTGCACGGCCCCCCATACGCGCAGCGGCAGCGGCCTGGGCTTCTGCAAGGCCTAGCCACCGCCCAACACCTTCCCCTCGCCTCACCTCCAAAGCAGAGACCTGGGTGGCTCTGGGGGCCCCAAACCAAAAAATGCGCAAGCAGGCGCAAGCAGAGCAGATCACTCGGGAAAATGTCACAGCAGTGATGAAGGAGCGCCTGCGTCTGGGCCAGCTTTGCAGCACGCTGGGCGCCGACTAGAACCTGCCGACCATCTGAAAAGATGATGAACTGATGAGCATATATGAAAACGTATGAACCATCAATATGGCTCCTTTCCGGGGCCTCTGGAAGGAACTGCCCATCACACTTCACTCCGGCAACCCCTGCGTCCGCAAGAGCGGTGTAAAAGTCCTGAGAGAGACTGAGAGAGACATGGAAACTGCATGGAAAACATGTAAAGTCCAGGGATGCACAGAAAGCTGGGAAGGGATGCCGGGATGCCCTTAACTCATTCTGGCTTCTCGCCGGTTGCCTCTTTCCTGACCAAGGTTCCTCGTAGAATCGTTCTTCGTCCTCATCTCGCAAAGCCAAGTCAGCTCAGTATCCCAGGCCAGTAATCTCTTCAGCTTGCAGTCATGTAGCCTCCATCTCAAGGGCACAGAAGTCTCCGTCCCAAACGTCCACTTCTCCCGGGCAGCCTTCCTTGAAGGGACAGAGCGATGTCACACAAGCATGGCGAAGGCACTGGCTTGCCACTGGCTTGCCACTGGCTTGCCACTGGCTTGCCTGAAGCCCAGACGGCCAGACCGGCCGTCGGCGTGCGACTGCAAAGCCCTGGCCATCAGCCACACCTCCCCAGTAGCCCAGCAACCTCGACAAGAAAAGGATCAGAAGGACAGTGTGCACCGCTGTAACCAAGCATGGTACACTGTTCAAAACTGTTGGTGAGTCGGGCCACGTGTGCCAAACGAGCAAAGATGAGCCTTGGTGCCAATGAGAGACTTCATCATACTGTGCAGACAAACAAAAAGAGAATTGCAAGAGACTGCTGGGGGTTGGCGTGTCAAAACGTCAAAGCCACGTTTCCAAGAACCTTTGGCGTCTCAAAGAGTGACGAGGGGCCAGAACGTCTGAGGGTTCCGACGAGATCCTGGTCGTTGCATCACTTGCCAAGACAATGCCGAACGCTCTCCACTTGACAGTCTTGGAGGACTGCACTTTGTCTTTTTCTGAGCATTATCAAGCTCGATTCTAGCATGTGAAGTTGATGCGATTTGGCACCCGTCCTGAAGCGACCCGAAGCCTGGACGCGCCAGCCGTCGAGTCTGCGGGGTATGCAGCCTGGGAAACCGGCCCCCTGTAATGCAGGGCCTTTTGTCCCTTTATTTGGGGCATTTCAGAATGAACTGACCGTTGTGCTCTGGTGCAAGAGATCATTGGCTCACTGGCATTGCAGTTCCTGCAATTCAAGGTGCGAAGACTACTCAGCAGTCATAGCAGTCCCAAAGTGAGTCCACTGCCATTGCCGCCACTCTGCTGGATTCACATCCTGTGCCCAACGAAATCAGGTTGCAGAGTCAATGCAGGCAACTCTTGCTTTGCGTTGCGAAATCATGCTTTCCCACCCTTTCTCAACCTCCTGCCAGCCATCGTCGAGAACCAGCCAGGGAGGGCAGTGCTTTGCTGCCATGGCCTGACTGCAGGGCTAGGATGGCTAGGAGGCTATCAACTGACAAGGCCAGGAAACTTGCAAACTCTCGTGACCGATCCTCCAAATGCTCGGCTTTGACCGCGACGCCGTGCGCATCCCAGGAGCACCAACCCCAGCGGGCAAAGAGCTCCTAAGGGCGGATCTCCGGCAACAACCCGGGAACATCCGAAACCAAAATACCAAAACATGCAAACACCTGAGATCATTCTGGTCATCTAGTCAGCAGCAGCAGCAGCAGCAGCAGCAGCAGCAGCATCAGCATCAGCAGCAGCAGCAGCAGCAGCAAATCATCAAAGACACTTCCTCGACTCCTGAACTGGAACACGGACGGTAACCATCGAACAAGGACAGAGATGGACAGAGGACACCCCAGGGCACGCGATCATACTCCTGCACTCTTCACGAGCAGCTACTAAAGTGTAACCTTCCTCCGGACCTATAGAAAAGTATGCATGCACCTGCATTCACACCTGGAACTGTCGCCGTGAGCACTGAAACTGTGCGTGAAGCATATGAGATCGAACAGGGGAGCCGCCACAAAACAAAGCCAGAAACGCGCAGCTCTGCTTAAACCGCAGAGAAGCCATTGACGAAAGAGCAAGAGTCTCAAGAACAAATATGTCAATATGTGTACACCAAAAAACCTAAGCCACGTCCAGCCGTTGCCCCGAAAGATGCCTCGTATGCCTCGGTAACGTGTGCCTCCGTGGCTCCGGCAGCGGCTTCTCGGCTCGCAGCTGAAAGGGCCACCCTTCGGAGCGCCTTCACAAAAGGACATGTCACAATGCTTCAAATGACTCAATATGACTCAATATGACTCAATGCAGCAGACAGACGTGATACAAAAAACGCAGCACACCCTTCTTGCCAGCTCTGGCGCAGAGTCTGTGCGACCTCCTGCGCTGCTAGGCGTGCTGCAGCGGCGGCACCCATGTCCACGCATTCCAGGATCAATAGCACAGCTGCCTCCTCGAAAGACCCGTTTAACGCCCTCCGCACGAAAACCGAAGCATGAGGTGCGCATAAGTTCTCTAGAACAGGTACAAGTAAAACATAGTAAAACATGACATTGCAAAAACATGCCGACGCAGGCTGCCCAAGCATCTGTTGCATCGCCCTCACTGCGAATAACAACTTCCTCAGGTGGGCTGCCCTGAATTTGCAAACATCAAACCATAACCTGACAAGGAAAACTTCGTCCTCTCAAGACTCAAGACAGCTTGGATTCACGCCAGGCAGCAAAGTCATCGAGACCACGTTGGCTGCCTCAGTGATTGCACACTGCCAGGATCCATGCTGGCAACATCGTGAGTGACATGATCTGACATGCCCACCTCGCAAAGATGCAACGACGCCCTTGGCCAGATTTGCTAGCGGACAAAGAACCACAATCGAGGTCCTATCAGGCACCAGCAGAGCAAACGTCCACCAGCACAGCCGTTCAGAACAGGTCTCGGTCCCTGTCCGAGCGAGCGCGAAAAGGGTCTCTCCTCAGCACTTGCCCCCCGGTAACTCAGTGGCATTGCAGCTCACTTCGAGATGTGTCAAGTAAAAAGTCGAAGTAAACGAGTGTCGAGACAGTCTGCACAAATGATAAGTTGATGACGAGAGATGCTGCAGAGCGGCCAGGTAGTTGCGAGAGCTGCGATACTGGTGCTGGCGCCGTCCTCATGTCCCGGGACAACTGAAAGCTTTTACAGAGCCATGCAACCGAGCAGCCCGGATAGAGAAGCTGAGAGATTAGATGTTTAGATTCTTTCAATTTCACCGAGTCTTGAGATACTTTAGCCTTTAGACACTTTAGATTCTTTAGATTCTTTGTGGTTGTCGTGATATTTGCCCAGGGTCCATGGAGGCTTGTGCCGGTACAAGCCCAAAGCTTCGTCGAAGCCACGGTCTGGGTAAAGCTCGAAGGCTTCCTGTTTGGAGTCCTGACAAGGAAGAGAAGAAGTAAGTCTTCGACGGGATGATGAAAATCGATTCTAGCGCTAGCAGCTGCTAGCATGCGCCAGCCTTGTTGGGGCCGCCTTGCCAGCGGACAAGGCTCCTGGTTGCAGCCTGGTGATGGCAGCAGAATATCCATATTAACATGCCTTTGAAGCACGTGAATGTCGGATCTTTTCTCGTGCTCACGGCATCGAGCCTCCATCTCCGACACCTCCACGTGCAGCCCCACATTTCGGGAAGAAAAGCGAACGGCCATCGCTCAAGCGGCACGGTCGAAATCCACCGCGGAGGGGCTCGGTGTCGGTCGCTAGCAGATTCGGGCTGTTGGCTGGAGCTGAAAGCTAGTTTTAATTGCCACGAGTTTGCCACGTCTGTAGCCCTTTCCTTGTTCAAGGCAAGACCGACGCTCATCGGTGCAGTAGCTTTGCCATCCTGTTTGGTGACTGATTTTGGATGCATCGGAAGCTTGAACAGAAACACTGAAACATGTAAGGCTTGCTGTTTCTTTCGGATTGGCTTAGGCTTGGCTTGTTTCAGTGGATGTGCACTAGACTGTAGGAGAGCAGCCTCCCAATGACAGGGCCAAGCACACCTGGCACCATGGCGAGGCATAGTTCGGCAGCTGGGTACGAGACATCTGGCCACGCCATCTGAACGAATTCACAGAAAGGCAAGCATGGGCAAGGAGTGTAGCAAGACAGGACCCTAAGAAGCCGAGCCATGCCGTGGCTCCTATAGGTATTGCTTGTCTCCCGATGCTGCGAATCCGCTCTCCGGCAGCCAAGTGCGGAAAGTATCCGTTGAATCGAATGTGAAGATTCAGCTTGCTTCCTCGAAGCAGGAATGTTCTTGATGAACATCTGGAAGCGAAGCAGATGCACTTACGCAGCAAATCACGGTCAGCAGGATTATGGTTCTGCAAAGGCACAGACGCTGATTTTCCGATTCCGAAACCCAAAGGCACATGTGCCAGACAGGGCCGAAAGCGGGCTAGAATCCTCCCCAAGTAGAGCACTACAGCGACATCAGTAGTAGGTGCCGTCGTCCTTGCCCTGGGCATCGAGCAGGCCCTTCCAGTACCAGGCCTCGTAGGCCTTCTTGGCGTTGGTGTCCACGAGAACCTCGACATCGCCGGATCCCAGGAAGCCGCCCTGGCGGACCTCGAAGACCAGCAGGTTCTTCTTCTCCACGATCAGCCCGGTCAAAGGGCCGATGACCGGCGGGGAGACGCACCAGTCAAGGAGCTCGCCCGTGGTCACCTTGAAAGAGGAGCCGTGCAGCGGGCAGACGATGACGTCACCGATCACATCGGCGCCCTCGCTCATCGGCGTGCCGATGTGTGGGCACAAGTTGCCCACGCAAAACAGCGCACCAGCCTCCGTCTTGCCAATCAGCACGTCGTTGCCGGCCAGGGTCAGTGCCTTCAGCTGCTTGGGCTGCAGCTCGGAAGCCTTCACGCCCGTCTTGATCCAGGCCAGGGAGGGCAGGATCGTCTGCGTGGTGTAGCGCGCCGCGGTCTTGGAAGTCGACTCAGACTGGCTCGGGGTGGCACCGCAGAAAGCCGGGGCCTGTGCAGGCGCCGTCTCCCGGGCGAGAGCAGACACTCCCGGCACGCTTCCGGGCAAGTAGTGGCCGACCACCTGGGACATGAAGGCCATCATGGCCAGGCGTCCGTTCTTCAGCTCCTTCAGCTGCATGGACTTCATGCTTGCGTCGTCCTTGGCAAACTTGAGAGGGTCAAAGCCAAGGTCACCAGGCTCCCTGTCCATCTGGCCAATCCAAGCATCCTTGGGGAAGAACTTGCCCTCGATGATCATGGCGAAAGCAGAGATCTGAGCAATGCCAAGCCCCACGATGCCCTGCGGGTGGTCGTAGCACTGCTTCAGGGCCTCGTACCAAGGCGCCTCAGGGTAGCCATCAATGTGGAAGGAGCCCTGCGCAAAGATGCCGACAATCGCCAGCATCGCGCATCGGCCATGCTTCAGTTCAGCCTCACGCATCCACTGTGCGTGTGGGAAGGTCATGTTACCGTTGAAGTCAAAGTTCCGGTCATAAAGCTTGACCAAGCCCAGCGGATCCCAAGGCGTGCCCGTGGAGAGGCCCACCTCCACATCCGGGCCAATCATGGTCACGCACTCCTTGTAGCTACCCGGGACGGGCGTGCCCCAGTCGCCCACCATCTGCGGCATCATGCAGTTCTCGTTCTTGCCCTTCACGTACGCCGGGTACTCCCTCAGCATCGCTAGCACAAAGCTCATGTCTTTTGCAGACCGAACCGAAGAGACACCAAATTCGTAATGGTCCCCAGGCTCCTGCACTGTACTTATTCCGTTGCCAGAAAGCTTTCAAGGCTCTGAGCATCCGGCTTGTTCATGTCAACAGGCTGCATGTGCTTGGGCAGGGTGGCCAACTCCTCTGCACAGCCACTATGGCAGCAGGTCGCTTCATCATCAGTTTCACACAAGCCCCACATGCATAATATAATAGTGGTGCTCATGAACATCGCCAAGGCCAAGAACCGTCGCCCCGATAGACTTGAAAGTTGCGCTGTGCTTCACAAAGCATGCAATATCAGCATTCTTACAAACTGGTATCCAATGTACCCTCCACATCCCGCCAATAAGCCGAAACCTCGAAACCTGCCTGTTCCGCCCGGCGGATGGTGCGTCTTCGCGTGGCAAGGCCCGCCGCTGCTGCAGCTCCGCAAAGGACGGCAGCCTGGAGGAGGCAAAACCTTTATCGGTGCCCTTCTCCCACCTTTCTAACTTCACAAGAGCGGGTTTCGCGACAAATTCCGAGGTTCGAGGTAATGTGTTTCTGTGCTTGAGCTTGAAGCGGCCATGTTTTGAGAGGCTTTTGGAAGCGCTTTTGGAGAGTCTTTCGATGATTTTGGGGTTTTGTGCTTTTGGGTCCAGCCACTTCTATGGCTTTAGATTCGGAGTTGAAGGCTCAGATGTCACAGGTCCTGTTTGGGTTGGGCGATGTTGGGACTGCCTGGATACGGCATAGGACATGCCAGTGCCGCACGTCTTGCAACAAACTGGCATTCTTTGGCATGTGAAAGCGCCTTGACCCCGAACGAGCCACTCTCCGGCTGCGTTCCTGTCAGGGACAGAGCACTTTCATGTGAAACAGGCATGAAACTGTCCGACACAACAGCACGTGCTCAAAACGAGTGTTCCAGTTACGGAGCTGCCTCTCAGAGCTGTCCGTGGGACCTGGGTTCCTTGCAGGCTTGAGCTGCTGGCCTCAGATGGCGAAATTTGAACATGTTTCGTTATCGATGCTGACAACCCACAGGGGCACTGGGATCAGCTGGGCACGCTACGCTGGCAGACGGCGCAACGAAGGCTACCTGTACGAAGCAGTACGCAGCTGTATGTTCCCGGGGCACGAAAACACATAGAAGTCGAAGCAAGCAGCGGCAGCAAGCCTCCATAGCTCTGTGTACAGCTGCGCACTCTTTGGGGAGGTGCAAAAAGGAGGCACGGAGCCACTGAAGCGAAAGCGCAAAAACATCACTTCTATCATGGCCCACGCTGCAGAAGGCGGACGGTCCGAACGTGTCTTTTTTGTGAAAGCTGAGGCGGGCTTGGTCTGTCTAGACTACCAGCTCGTGCAGCACGGCTAGCAGCTAAAGTCACGTGTCGCTTCTTGTACCTTACGGTCTTGCTTGCCAAGCTTGCAGTCAGACAGGACAAAAAGTCGGGCTCGCGTCAGACATTTGTACAGTCAACCGCAGCTCAGTAGTAGGTGCCGTCGTCCTTGCCCTGGGCATCGAGCAGGCCCTTCCAGTACCAGGCCTCGTAGGCCTTCTTGGCATTGGTGTCCACGAGAACCTCGACATCGCCGGATCCCAGGAAGCCGCCCTGGCGGACCTCGAAGACCAGCAGGTTCTTCTTCTCCACGATCAGCCCGGTCAAAGGGCCGATGACCGGCGGGGAGACGCACCAGTCAAGGAGCTCGCCCGTGGTCACCTTGAAAGAGGAGCCGTGCAGCGGGCAGACGATGACGTCACCGATCACATCGGCGCCCTCGCTCATCGGCGTGCCGATGTGTGGGCACAAGTTGCCCACGCAAAACAGCGCACCAGCCTCCGTCTTGCCGATCAGCACGTCGTTGCCGGCCAGGGTCAGTGCCTTCAGCTGCTTGGGCTGCAGCTCGGAAGCCTTCACGCCCGTCTTGATCCAGGCCAGGGAGGGCAGGATCGTCTGCGTGGTGTAGCGCGCCGCGGTCTTGGAAGTCGACTCAGACTGGCTCGGGGTGGCACCGCAGAAAGCCGGGGCCTGTGCAGGCGCCGTCTCCCGGGCGAGAGCAGACACTCCCGGCACGCTTCCGGGCAAGTAGTGGCCGACCACCTGGGACATGAAGGCCATCATGGCCAGGCGTCCGTTCTTCAGCTCCTTCAGCTGCATGGACTTCATGCTTGCGTCGTCCTTGGCAAACTTGAGAGGGTCAAAGCCAAGGTCACCAGGCTCCCTGTCCATCTGGCCAATCCAAGCATCCTTGGGGAAGAACTTGCCCTCGATGATCATGGCGAAAGCAGAGATCTGAGCAATGCCAAGCCCCACGATGCCCTGCGGGTGGTCGTAGCACTGCTTCAGGGCCTCGTACCAAGGCGCCTCAGGGTAGCCATCAATGTGGAAGGAGCCCTGCGCAAAGATGCCGACAATCGCCAGCATCGCGCATCGGCCATGCTTCAGTTCAGCCTCACGCATCCACTGTGCGTGTGGGAAGGTCATGTTACCGTTGAAGTCAAAGTTCCGGTCATAAAGCTTGACCAAGCCCAGCGGATCCCAAGGCGTGCCCGTGGAGAGGCCCACCTCCACATCCGGGCCAATCATGGTCACGCACTCCTTGTAGCTACCCGGGACGGGCGTGCCCCAGTCGCCCACCATCTGCGGCATCATGCAGTTCTCGTTCTTGCCCTTCACGTACGCCGGGTACTCCCTTGGCTCTGCTTATCTGCTACTCCTGTCCATGTTTGCAGGCTCTGAGGTCCAAGCTTGTTCATGTCCACTGGCTGCATGTGCTTGGGCAATGTGGCCAATTCCTCGCAGAGAATCTGTTGCGGAAACTTGCAAAAGCCATGTTGGAAGCGACACTTAGCTCAACGCTCTGAGACTACTAGCAAGCACTGGTCCTGCTCGGCCCGCCGTGCCACGCGCCTCCTACCCGAGCTGGAGGCCTCGTCGGACATGGACGCTTCATCGGACAGCTACTTTCAGGGGGGATTGTTTTCTGACGTTTTCTGATGTTTACAGTGAGGTTTAGGGTGGCCACCAGAGCCACCACCGCTGCTGCACCAAGCGCTGCCGACCCGCTGAGAAGTGCGGAGGGCGAAGAGGGCCCTCACAGGAGAAGACTAGGGCTCGCGCAAGGCAAGGCAGTGGCAAGACCGTGCAGACACATGTGTTACACGTGTGTACACATATGTGAACAGCTTCACATTTCTCCTTCTTTATTTCACAGATTCCGAGCCTTTCGGAGCTGGAGAGGCAAGGTGCGCTGCAGGCAAAGACTTGGCCAGACATGGGGTCACTTGGGGGCTTGGGATCAAGTTTACTGCGTAGGTCTGGTATCGCGGCAATGCAACCGCACTCATCAGGCTGGCACGTTCGGCACGGGAGCAACGAAGGCGACCTTTCACATTGTTCACACAACGTTCACATAAACGCTCGACGTTGACATGAGAGCAGGTCCATGTATCCATAGATGACACACAAACTTGCAATGCACGAAAGCACCTCCATGTTGAAAGACAGCGCCGTTGCCTATCTTTGCCCGCACGTGGTGGCTTTGAGCCGCTGCGGCAACAATCCCTGACTGACTGGCATGCAGACAGAACACAACATGTGTGCATACATGTGAATACCATCGAAATTAACGAGCGTTTTATGCTTAAAAAATCTGCATGATGAACGCTACGTCGGATTACGTGTGATGAACATATCAAAGACACATCGTACACATCGGATTTGATAGGCGATAATTGGGCGAGAAGACGTCTCGCCTGTAGAGTCAATGATCGGCATATGCAGGTCTCTGTAGAAACACAGATCTGCTGCTAGGGGCATACAGAACCTTCCACGAAACGTGACCTTCCATTCCATTTTACACATCGCATGTCTCTTGGACACTACAGCTTAAGAACAGGATCTTTATGTTTATCTCATAACCGAGCATCAGCACCCAAACCAGGCTTTTGCACTCTTGAAGCACGCTACTACAAGGTATCCAGGTGCGGAGAGCACAAAACGGATCGGCATCAAAACCGAACCCGATAGCTTGCATGCCAGCCGAGGCAGGACCCCTCTCCTCACCAACTTAGCCTGGGAATGACCTGAGTGTAACTACAAAAACAAAGAAAGGGGGGAAACCTCAACTCCGCCTCGACCTAACAAGCTGACCGGGCAGAGCATGCTTGGAAAATCACGCCTGCACATCTTTGATATGCTGAGCGATCTTAAATCCTCTTTGCGGGCCTTAATAGCCTTAGTAGTAGGTGCCGTCGTCCTTGCCCTGGGCATCGAGCAGGCCCTTCCAGTACCAGGCCTCGTAGGCCTTCTTGGCGTTGGTGTCCACGAGAACCTCGACATCACCAGATCCCAGGAAGCCGCCCTGGCGGACCTCGAAGACCAGCAGGTTCTTCTTCTCCACGATCAGCCCGGTCAAAGGGCCGATGACTGGCGGGGAGACGCACCAGTCAAGGAGCTCGCCCGTGGTCACCTTGAAAGAGGAGCCGTGCAGCGGGCAGACGATGACGTCACCGATCACATCGGCGCCCTCGCTCATCGGCGTGCCGATGTGGGGGCACAAGTTGCCCACGCAAAACAGTGCACCAGCCTCCGTCTTGCCGATCAGCACGTCGTTGCCGGCCAGGGTCAGTGCCTTCAGCTGCTTGGGCTGCAGCTCGGAAGCCTTCACGCCCGTCTTGATCCAGGCCAGGGAGGGCAGGATTGTCTGCGTGGTGTAGCGCGCCGCCGTCTTGGAGCGCTTGCGGCTGGAGGCCAAGCCGACAGCAGCCGCGGCACAGGATGCCACTGCTGCCGCCTTCACGCCGAAGCCCGAGGCCGACTGCTGTCCTGCAAGGGTTTAGTTTGACGCGGAATATATGCATTCTCCTTTCAGATACCAAGCAACTATCAGCAGTGTGTCACACACGTATGCCACCACTCCATGGGCAACATGCGGAGCAGCTGCCGCTGACGACAGAACCTTAATGAACAGATTAAGCACGATGAAGGACGAGAGCGCAGGAGGCTCTGCCACAGTCAAAGCAAAAGCGCAGTACCGAGCACCATGCGCCGGAGGACGGAGCCACAAATGCAACCTCCAAACACGACAACGTAAGCTGGACAATGTGCAACAGGTCAGCTCTCCGAAGTCCCTTCCTGCATGGCTTCAGTAGTGCTCTCCACAAGTGGCTGCCGACTACTTGCTTGGGAAAGCAGGCAGCTGCCAAGCTTCGGTCTTACTCTCATGTATGCCAGAAGCCCATAAAGATGTTAGATGCGGCGTCTCGCTGCAATCTGCACCAGCCATGATCACCAAGAAGGTTTTGTGGGGTATTTGCTTGGCATGATTACCACCGCATGTTTTTGCCGGCATTCGGTCATACCGCTGCATCGGCTAACCACTGCTATCGAAAGACAAAAATTGTGAAAAAAACATCTGCTTTGCAAATGTCATCGCAACTAGCTATCCGTCACACAAGGACATGATTGCACTCTTTCAATAGTAGGTGCCGTCGTCCTTGCCCTGGGCATCGAGCAGGCCCTTCCAGTACCAGGCCTCGTAGGCCTTCTTGGCGTTGGTGTCCACGAGAACCTCGACATCGCCAGATCCCAGGAAGCCGCCCTGGCGGACCTCGAAGACCAGCAGGTTCTTCTTCTCCACGATCAGCCCGGTCAAAGGGCCGATGACCGGCGGGGAGACGCACCAGTCAAGGAGCTCGCCCGTGGTCACCTTGAAAGAGGAGCCGTGCAGCGGGCAGACGATGACGTCACCGATCACATCGGCGCCCTCGCTCATCGGCGTGCCGATGTGGGGGCACAAGTTGCCCACGCAAAACAGCGCACCAGCCTCCGTCTTGCCGATCAGCACGTCGTTGCCGGCCAGGGTCAGTGCCTTCAGCTGCTTGGGCTGCAGCTCGGAAGCCTTCACGCCCGTCTTGATCCAGGCCAGGGAGGGCAGGATCGTCTGCGTGGTGTAGCGCGCCGCCGTCTTGGAGCGCTTGCGGCTGGAGGCCAAGCCGACAGCAGCCGCGGCGCAGGATGCCACTGCTGCCGCCTTCACGCCGAAGCCCGAGGCCGACTGCTGTCCTGTGATGCACAAACAACGGAAGTTCATAGTCTGCCTTGTTGATGCTGGTAGTCCTGGTGCAACTGTCGACTGTCGCAAGGCCGCAGCAGGCTGCGCAACCTGAGCACCAACAAGGTAAATCTGGAGGCCTCAACAAGTACATGTTACTAACGCATGTATGGTACAAGCTTCAAACCAACCGCTGCAACATCACTTGAAACGCTGCCTGCATTTTGCATGCTTACAAGCCCTGAGTCACGGCGTTCGTTGTAGGTGCCAAGAAAGCAACCTGGATCAAGATGGGACACTTCATCAACGAACTGAGTTCAAACTTTGGCTGACCCCACTACAAGATTTGCAAAACACGTATCGCGTACACTTTGCAGTCAACGCAGTACATAAGTGAAACTTTCCATTTACAAGCATGATTGTACGGAGCTTACGTCTTCAACATTATGCACCCAACACAGATCTTGAAGCACACGTATGTTCGGCCTCCATGACAGAAGCTGAACTGCGGACAAATGCAAGAGGGCTCCAGCCCCAAATGGAAAGCCTCGAGCCGCGCTTGAAACAACGAATCACACCACACGGGATCAATCAGCTGTGCCGTCCGGCCAACATGTGGGCACAAGCACCGCCTTCGGGCAATACATGCTTTGAAGAAAGGCAAGTGCTTAACACAACGAAGTTTGCTCAAGTTGCCTTTGTTGGGACACTGGCTGGGCCTTGGCACAATCAGGGGGCTGCCGAGTGTTTTATTGCAGTCACACAAAAACGGCCAAAGACA
The DNA here is from genome assembly GCA_905221605.1 of Symbiodinium natans. Lineage (NCBI taxonomy): Eukaryota > Dinophyceae > Suessiales > Symbiodiniaceae > Symbiodinium > Symbiodinium natans. The sequence continues at coordinate 188,667 of CAJNDS010002666.1, read as the reverse complement.
ACAAACAACCGTGGGCTGGGATGACGCAGGCATACCGGATCTTGGAAAGCAACTTGGTTTTTGGCTTGATTTGGTTACGGTGCACTTGCCCAGCACTTGCAAATCGTCATTACATTCCTTGCACCCTGCAATGAGTGGTTTGTTGCATGCAACAAGCAACAAGCTTGTTTGTGAAGTGTAAGGAGGGTCACGATTCAGAAACGGAAGCCTGGAAGGAATGACGCCAACATGCCGGCTTGTAAGGATGTGGCTTGGCTTTGGCTGACCTGCGCCGTGCAACGTCCACGCCCTTCGCGCAGCCTTCGCGCAATTTCCGTTCAAATTCCGTGCAAACTCCGGGCAACATTGCGCTGGGTTTGGGGGCTGCCGGAGTGTTGTGGAGTAAGGACATGGGTCACCAAAGACCTGCACGCTTCAAAAAGGTTCGTCTCCTCTTTCTTCTTCGTCTCCTCGGACACACACACACAAAGATTTTGCTATGGAAATATAGAGGAAACGCAGGATTTCCATGGCATCATCAAAGAGTTCCTACGCCAAAAACACAAGCTTCATATGGACAGATTTTGCTAGAGCGAAAATAGAGGTTCTGCATGGCACCATAGAGAACATAAAGGATTTCCTATGTTGTTTTCACCAAAAACCCAATCCTGGGAGGATATTAGGTGTCGGTGCAGTTTTTGGTTTTATCGGTCGTTGTTTTTGTATTTCAGCTGAGAAACCGGTGGTACTATTGCACTCTGAAAATACAGAGGGAATGGAGGTTCCCCGAGGAAAAACCAAGAAAATGGACCAAGTCCTAGGAAAATGTCAAGTTCGACCCAAAATTTTTAAATGACCGGATAACCCCACATGTGTATTTTATGTTTTTCGCAAAGAGTGTATAAGTGGATACGAGTGAGTGAGTGGAGAAAGCGGGTGAGTGAGTGAGCGAGTGAGCGAGTGAGCGAGTGAGCGCATAAGTGTGAGTGACCAACGTCATGTGGAGCGAGCCCCCAATGCGCGCGAACCCGGTCCGGAGCCCCCAAGTGCTGCGCCTGCCAGCGCAACGACACCTGTGTCGCGCCAGCCAAAAAACACAAACCCCCACGCACGCGCTCGCGCGCGCGCGCGCCCGGTCCGGCCTGCGCGGCGCCTACCAACGCGAAGCGAGCCCCCCACGGGCGCCCAAACGCCGCTCGAAGCAAGCCCCCCAGCACGCGTGCGACCTGTCCGCAGCCTGCGCTGCGCCTGCCAGCACCTGTGACACCTGCGTCGCGCCTGTCAACACGAAGCGAGCCCCCCACGCGTGCGCGCGACCTGTCCCAAGCCCCCAACTGCCGCGCCTGCCACCACAAACGACACCTGTGTCGCGCCTGCCAACGCGAAGCGCGCGACCGGTCCAGGGCCCCCAAGCGCTGCTCCTGCCAGCACAAACGACGCCTGCCAACGCGAAGCGAGCCCCCATGTGCACGCACCCGCAGGCCCGGCCCGGGTCCCCCAAGTGCTGCGCCTGTCGGCACAAACGACGCCTGCGCCACGCCTAATGGTACGTCTGTGCGCGTGAGTGAATGACGCATGAGTGAGTAAGGGTGTATGTGACTGGTACGTCTGTGCGTGTGAGTGAATGACGCGTAAGTGAATGGTGCGTGAGTGAGTAAGTGATTGGTGCAAGTGAATGGTAAGTCTGTGCGTGTGAGTGAAAGTGAATGGTACGTCTGCGCACGCGTGGCAAGATTTACAGGTTCGGGTAAAAATCACTTCCCCATCACGGCCTACAGTCAAGAGCTCCACGTTCCTGTACTGTATGAGGGCTCCATACGCACCGAAAGGGCATACGTGCAGTCCTGTGTTTTTCACATTGGCTCTACCCCGTACACCGGCCATTACCGCACTATCTGGAGGTCAACACCGACGTCGGAGTGGCAGTCGACCGATGACCACCGGCGATCACTGAAGGCAACGGACTCAGATCAAAGACAAGTCCGTCATGGTTCATACATCTTGTTTTTGACATTCCCTGAAGCATCAAGTGACGATGCAGTTATCCTCTGAGCATCACTAGTCGCAACTGGCCAGCACTGCGACCAGAATTGCAGCACAGCTGCTGCCCCCCCCCCCCACTGTCAGCGCTCGATAACCTCTCACCGCAGATCGCTGAATCAAAGACAGCTTCTCTGTGAGCTTTTTGGTAGGTTTTGGGGTTTCTGGGGTCTTGGGGTTTTTCTTTTAGGGTTTGGGGCTTGGGGTTTTGGTTTTGGGGTTTTGGGTTTTGGGTTCAGGGTTTGGGGGTACAGTGCAGCTGCCCAGGCCCAAGGTCCCAATCCAGCAGCCAGGCTGGCAGGACTCCCAGGTGCACATGTCCAAGGTCTCAATCCAGCAGCCAGGCTGGCAGGACTCCCAGGTCAGGTGCACAGGTGCAAGGTGCCCAGGTCTAAGGTCCCAATCAAGCAGCTACGCCAGTAGGACTGTCAGGCGCGCGGGTGCACAGCGCTCAGGTCCAAAGACAGTGGAAAGGCAGTTGCTGAAATCTATCAGTGGCAGGCCGTCGTGACATGAACTGCATTGCAGCTCATCTCAGCGGGCACAGCCTGCGCTACAGCAATACGAGTGCCACACCAATTTCACCAGGAAAGCAGAGCCATAGACAAGCTGCTTTTGCTTTGGAAGCTGGCCCAACATTCAGCTAAAACTTCTAAGCAGTAAGAGTGCACCTTCGGGTGCCGGTACTCTCTCTTGAGGAGAGGAGCAGTTCTGAGCAATACAGCAGACGTACAAATACTCTCAAAGGCTGAAGCGTCCGACAACAAGCTCTGGTTCAATCAGGGGACTGTGGCTGGCCTAAAATGTTCCAATGTCAGTAATCCACATAGGTGCGGATGCCAGAATAGCCGCCTCGAGCGGTTTACCCTGGTGGACCGCCAGCGGGGTCCACGAGACTCTGAGCAGCACACCCTTCCATGCAGCCATAGTCGAAACACCACAGTCATAGCCGATAGAGTCTACATGATCAGCGCTCTGCTCCCTGGCCGGGACCTGTCTTTATGTTAACTATCTCCATGAACAGCTACCATTGGAGCCAGGACCTTCCTTGTGAGGAGGAGTCGCTCCGAGCAATGCAGCAGCCGCACACAGACACTATTCGGTTAGAGCGCCCGAATCCAAGTAGTGGTTCAATCAAGGGATGTGTGGCTGGCCTGAAACGTTCTTACGTCCGTAATCCACACAGGTGCGGATACCAGAATTGCCACCTTGAGTGGTTTACCCTGGTGGACCGCCAGCGGGGTCCACGAGACTCTGAGCAGCACATCCTTTCCAAGCAGCCATGGGGGAAAAACCGCCGTCATAGCCGATAGCGTCTAATGTTAACCTCGAATTATTGAACCCCCTGATATTAAAGTGCGCCAGGGGTCCCGGCCGCAATAATCAAGCCCTGGGAATAAAGTACGCCAAGCCGGGGCTGGTTTTTTTTGGGGGAGTTTGATTGAAGGGGGGCTCTAAGGAAAGGAATCCTTATTCAAAGGGGCCCTACTCTATTTGGGGGGGTTTGATTGAAGGGGGGGGGGGGTTTATTATTACGAGGTCAACATTACACAATCAGCGCTCTACTCCCTGATTGGGACTCGCCTACATGTCAACTTTCTCCATCTTGAGAAGAGGAGCAGTTCAAGCTAAGTAGCCGCGCAAAGATCCCAAACGGTAACTGCGCATTAACCCCACTCATTGAAGAAGGGACTGTGGCTGGCCTCAACCGTTCCTGTTGAAATAAAGCATGAGGTGCAGATGCCGGAATTGCCGCATTGAGCGGTTTACCCCGGTGGACCGCCGGCCGAGTCCACGAGACTCGGAGCAGCGCATCCTTACACGCACATAAGGATGGGACTTACTGCAGTTCTAACCCCTGGGGTATGCATGCACAATGCTCTGCTTCCTTTGCTACGAAGCGGAACTCGCAGAGCTGGAAAACTGCTCACCCTGCATCAACGAACTTATACCGCAAAGAGTTGAATCGCCTTTCCCTGCATCCCAAGGTGACATCAGCGTGCTGCCTTCCCGGCAGCAAGCCCACTGCCCGAAGCTCCACATAAATGTGTTATTCCAAGCCAGCTGATCCTCCTACGATCCTCTGCCTTTCTGCAAAGTGATCCATGTGGGATGCCACTAGATGGACACTATGGGCGACGGCCAACAGGTACGACCCAATTGCAGATCGGTGCGTGTTGGCTGGACGCAGCGAAACACATTAGGACGACGGGGAGAAGACCTTTTCACATCTGAGCGCTAAGCTACACCTTGTCTAACACAAGCTAGCTAGCTCTGTCTTTCCGATCCCTAATCCTGTAAAGTCTCACCTTTCTTTTCAGTGTTGAATTCAGTTTCACCTCTCCTAACCATTAGCTCCAACCCAATTTTCGGTGCTCAGACGGTGCAAATCGCCCGCAATGAGCAGAGCCCGCTCGCTCAGCGTTCCATAAAACAGTAGTAGTAGTAGTAGTAGTAGTAGTAGTAGTAGTAGTAGTAGTAGTAGTAGTAGTAGTAGTAGTAGTAGTAGTAGTAGTAGTAGTAGCAAAGCGCGCCCTCAGGCCTTCTGGGGGGGGGGGGGATGATAACGTCCATGCCACGTCGCACATGCCGATTACATCGTGTTTTACAGTGTTTTGGCCTCCGGGAGAGGACACGCGGCCACGCCTGGCTAGTAGGTCGATCGCTGAGATGCCACCACGCTTTTTCCGAACATGCCTAGGGTGGAAGGAATTTTTGTTGTTTTCGGCGCAAAAGAACGTCTGGCTCGCGGCAGCGTTTGTGTTCATGATGCTCGCTTTTGTTTTGCCATGAGAGTTTCTGCGAGATCATGCAAAGCAAAGATCTTGGATCGTGCCACCCGCAACCGCAGTTGTCTTTATGCGGACGGGGCCACGTCCTGGCAGAAAGCGTCTGTTGCAACAGGTTTCAAGTGCGTTCAGCCACACAATCCGTGAATACTGCAAAGTTCTGTCCGACAGCAAGGTGCCCAAAAACTGTAGCACCTTGGCAGGCACACAGTGTCTGGACTCGGACTGGGGTGTTTTGAAACGATTCATCAATGCGAAGGCCAATCGCACCCATCGCGACGACGGTGGCTGTAAAGACGGTTCGCCACTCCTGAAGAATCGGATTCACCAGTGGGTCTTTCGCAAGTCTTGGTGTGGTGACACTCCAAACTTGCTTTTGCAAGCTGTGCTTCAAGCGCTGCAGCAGTGAATGTTTCTCTGTCGAAAGCCGTGCAGCAGGGGAACGCCTGGCAGTTCAAAAAATGCTGCCGACACACACCTTTAGACTTCAGGGATGGGGTTTAGGGTTTAGGGTTTAGGGTTTAGGGTTTAGGGTTTAGGGTTTAGGGTTTAGGGTTTAGGGTTTGGGGTTTAGGGTTTAGGGTTTAGGATTCAGGGTTTAAGGTTTAGGGTTCATGGTTTAGGCTGTAGGGTTTACGGTTTAGGGTTTAGGCTTTAGGGTTTAGGGTTTAGGGTTTAGGATTTAGGGTTTAGGGTTTAAGGCTTAGGGACGGTTTAACCTTTAGGTACAGCAGCACATCGCTTCCAAACACTGAAACCTTCATTGTCTGTGCCCGCGAGTAGTTTTTTTGGTTGATTTTTCGGCCTCTACTGCAAATGACGAGTAGAGTAGTAGTCGTAGTAGTAGTAGTAGTAGTAGTAGTAGTAGTAGTAGTAGTAGTAGTAGTCGTAGTCGTAGTAGTGCTCGTATAGTAGTCGTAGTAGTAGGAGTAGGTCCTAGGTTTGAGTATATGATATATATATATATATATATATATATATTATATATACAGATATTTTTATATAACATGCGTATATAGCAAGTATATGTATATATGTAGAGACACTCCTATATCTCATATGTATATATAGTATATATAGCACATATAATATTCATAGTATATATATATATAACATATATATATGTTTGTAATGTATAGTGTATATAAAATAATAATTTTTACTCATATATATATATATATACATATATGCTAGAGTATACACATATATATATATATGGTCACCCCCCCCCCCCCCACCCACCGCGGGCCTTGATCTTAAACCCTTAACCTTGAAACCTCAACCCTACAGGGTTTAAAGGTTAAGGGTTTTTTTGCAGGCTAAGTCTTAAACAGCCAACAGAAAGAAAAACCATCCGCGTGTGTGAGAGAGTGAATTAAGGAATACAATCAAAAATCCGATTACCGGAAAATCACCAGACAGCATAGGTTTTATCGGTATTTGCGGTACTTTTGCAAAGATTTAGGTATTTGAATCTATGCTGGTTACAGGTTTCAGATGCAGGTATTTGACCTAAGTCTGCAACTAATTTTTGAACTCTTAACCTTTAAACCCTGTAGGGCCAAGGTTTAAAGGCTTAGAGTTTAGATTTTGGCCATAAAAAAACTGTAGCCAAGCTCTTAACATTTAAATTCTAAGTAAGATTTTAAAGGTTTGTTTTAAGGTTTAAGCATGTAAATCTTAGACTTGAATTAATTTTAAATCCTTAATCTTTAAACTCTGTTGGGCTAAGGTTTAGATTTCGAACTTAAGTTAGGCATTAACCGATTCCGGCAATTGACGCTGAGTCTTCAACTTTAAAATTTATAGATTTAAGATATTTAATGGTTTAGAGTTTAAGTTTAAGATTCAGGTATTTAGCCGGTGGTTCATACGCAACCCTCAACCTCTTTACTTTGACATTTAAATCTTACTTGCAATTTAACCGAAACTCTTAACTTTTAAAACCCTAGAAGGAAGATTTAAAGCTTTGGAGGTGATCAGACATTTAAACCTAAAACGGCAATTAACAATAAACTTTAAACTTTTAAACCCTGCAGGGTTAAGGTTCATTTAAACCTAAGTCTGTCATTAATTTGTCACCTTTAACATACTTTGTAGTGTAAAGGTTTAAAGGTCATTTAAGCCTTAACCCCGTTCAGGGCTAGAACATTTGCACCCTTTTCGGATCTCGCACTGCAGGGACACATCGATTTAAACCATTCCACCCTGTAAGAGGTGGTGTTTACTCTAATTTCTTACGGAATTTACCCAGGTTAGGCAATAGAATTAGAAGTCTTCTGCAAAACCATCTTTTCTTCAGAAAAAGATGGTTTTTAGAATGGTTGCTTAAAACATCAAGAAAAAGATGGTTTGGTTTCCAACCAAAAAAATCCATTTTTTTCTTGAGAAAACAAAAAAAAACCATCTTTTTCCAAAAACCATGGGGCTGGAGCCCTGGGAAAACCATCTTTGTTGCTTGAGAAAAAGATGGTTCTCCAAAGGATGGTTACTCAAAACCACTCTTTTCTTGAGAAAAAGATGTTTCGAACCAAAAAAACCATCTTTTTCTTGAGAAAACCAAAAAAAAAACATCTATGGGGCTGGAGCCTTCAAAAGATGTTTTTTTTTGGGTTTTTTTGTTTTTTGAAGAACAAATGGTTTTTGGTTTAAACCATTTTTCTAAAGAAAAACATGGTTTTTCCCAGAAGACCTTTAAAAAACCTGGAAAAAGGTTGCTTCCGCCCCCCAAACCCCTTCTTCCCCCTTTCCTTCCGTTTTAAAGACATGTAAGCTTGCTTAAAGTCTGTAAGTTTTTGAAACCCATCATACAAGCACTCTGTTTGCAAATGAGGGGCAGGCAGTGTTCCTTCCAAACCCCTTACTTAAGAGTTTCTAGAAAAATGTTTTACCTGTTTTATCTTAATTCGAACAAGGCTGTGAGACTTCTACTGCTTTAAAAATATTTCTGTTAATTTAAATAGATCTTACTGTGGAGGTCACTTCGGCTTCCCTACCTTTTGGAGTTGATTTCTTGCCCTCTTTTTGTGTCTCCAAATCCACACACCTTTCACCACCCGCACACTTCCACACTTGAATAACCAGCAGAACCCAGCCGACAGACACGCAAACGCACACCACCCACTGAAGCCACTTTGCACCCACATAATGACACACACCACACTCCATGACACACACGACTCTCTGCCAAAACGCCGAAACCACAACACACCCATTCACAATGAGAAAAAAACGAGGTAAACACACACAGACACCACTGCAAGGTTGCTGTTTTTTCATTTAGTGCTTCTGAGACTCCATGCCTTACCACCCTTTGCCCACACACTGACACTTTCCTGCACACTAAAGCCAAAGATATGCACCCGCAAACCAACCCACTTTGAACCACAAATGCTCACACACACATCCACAACACTCTTGCACATGCACACTCAGAAAAACAGCCGAAACCACAAATGCACATTCTTATAATATCTTTTTAGTTCCAATTGCAATTTTTTCACTGTCTTTCTGGTTAATCGACAGCTTACCGGGCTGACAGAACTTACCAAAACACTTGCTGAACGATCTGTTTGTGTTTTGGTTCAGGGCGGTTCTCGAAACTTTTTCTTTCTAAAGCTTGCAACTTAACCGAGAGATCATTCCAACAAAAAAACAGCATTGAACAGCAAAAGAAAAATTCTGTTCACACGGGCGAAGGCAATTTGAACTGGAAAAAAAAAAGTGTTGCTGTGCCTGAATCTGCTGCTAAATCTGAAGAAAATTGTCTAAGTTTCACGACTCTGGCTTTTTCCAGTGTTTTATCGGTTTCTCCAAAGTTCAAAAAGAAAAAACCAATGTTTTTGCAGTTCCTGCGCTAACATTGAAAAAAACAATCACACTGACCTCTCATCATGGCCAGAACGACTTGTAAGAGCCTTGATTTCCATTTCATTCGAATTTTTTGACAAAGCTTCAACTGCGTTCTCTTGCCTTTGCTTTTCCCAAAATGGCCAAACAGACATCAAGGCACACTGAAATTTTGACAGAAGATTGAGCAGAAGAAACTCTGCTTTTCTTTCAGGCTGGGTGCCCTCAATTCTTTGTCTTTCGTTTTGGTTGCGTGTTGCAATTCTTCCCTGGATTCAGCACCATTCAACGAATTTTCAAAATTTCTGAAGTCTCCAAAAATGTGAAAAAACCCTTAAAATCAACACTTGATCAGTCAAATTTGTTGAATTTACTCTGGTGTTTCGCTCGCTTCGCTCGCACTTATTCACATTCTGGTAATACACTTTGCAATTTTCAAGCGGTTTGGCTTGGGCGTCGCGCGCGCTCTTAACGAATCAACACCACGGTTGAACTCGTCTCGTCCTGCAGTTGATTTCTGTCCAAACGGCACTGTCAGAGGCTTTTAAAAACACTTGTTTCAAAGCATTGAACTTTTCCAAGCTGCAGTTTCCACCGATGTTGACTCTGCACCCTTCTTTTCTCCTCTTCTGCCTTCAACCAAAACCTGGAGAATCTGAAACCCAAGATGAGGGGCAGCAAAATTGATCGAAAAGGTAGGGAAGCTCCAGTGACCTCCACAGTTAGAGAAAGTTCCGGTTCCAAACAAGTTCACACTTTGCCGCCTTGCTGCCTGCTGTTCTAATTTTTGGGGAAGACTGACACAAGACTTAGACTGAAACCGACTGAGAGGCTTATTTGTTTTACTCGCAACGAGGAGCTGCGAAAACCAGATCTGGCTTCCCGTGCGTGAAAAAAACGCTGCAACTGGGCCCAAAAATGGCTCCTAAACTTGGGTTCCAATTTGAGGCTCCAACCTGGGTGGCCTTGTATGTTCACACAGGAAATCCAAAATCTAGGGCCCGTTTTCGGTGCCCAGAATTGAGCTGCTTTTGGAACCCATTTGGGGTCAATAATAATTCAAATCAACTCACAGACAAACAAGATTTTTTCTATTCGATACTGTTTGCATCAACACTCAAGAAAACAAAAAACGCCGTCGATACGCGTGTTCTTGGCTTGCTAAACTTGTCTTTAGCTGGCATTCAAGACAAAGCAGTCTTGCGTTCGCGTGCGATCTTTCTCGCACTGTGGAGGTCACTTCGGCTTCCCACCTTTTGGAGTTGATTTCTTGCCCTCTTTTTGTGTCTCCAAATCCACACACCTTTCACCACCCGCACACTTCCACACTTGAATAACCAGCAGAACCCAGCCGACAGACACGCAAACGCACACCACCTACTGAAGCCACTTTGCACCCACACAATGACACACACCACACTCCATGACACACACGACTCTCTGCCAAAACGCCGAAACCACAACACCCATTCAATAAGAAAAAAACAAGGTAAACACACACAGACACCACTGCAAGGTCACTGTTTTTTCATTTAGTGCTCCTGAGACTCCATGCCTTACCACCCTTTGCCCACACACTGACACTTTCCTGCACACTGAAGCCAAAGATATGCACCCGCAAACCAACCCACTTTGAACCACAAATGCTCACACACACACACATCTACAACACTCTTGCACATGCACACTCAGAAAAACAGCCGAAACCACAAATGCACATTCTTATAATATCTTTTAGTTCCAATTGCAATTTTTTCACTGTCTTTCTGGTTAATCGACAGCTTACCGGGCTGACAGAACTTACCAAAACACTTGCTGAATCTGTTTGTGTTTTGGTTCAGGACGGTTCTCGAAACTTTTTCTTTCTAAAGCTTGCAACTTAACCGAGAGATCAAGGCCAGCACGGTGAGACCAAGAACCTACCGGCACCAATCACTTGACTGCCCGTCTCAAATAGCAATGCTGCGCCACGTCTGGTACAGACATTAAGCGTAAGTATGGGCAGGCCGCAAGGTGAGGAACCTCCGTCACCTGAACTGCTCAACGCGTCCCCACACAAGCGCCAGGGCCGTAGCAAGCGCATAGCACTCAGTACACCTTTTCGGATTTTTGAGAAGAAAGTTGCAAGCACACTGAAGGAAAATGCGCAAAAATGCACAAACCCCCCCCCTGCGAGGGAAGGGAGGCAGGGGCAGTGTGGCTACACAATTTGGAGGCTCTTTGTGTTTGCACCGACGCCTGGAGAGTTTGAGTTCTTGAACGTTCAGGCGCTGGGCAGAGCTGTTGGGTCAAGGTGAAACGTAAAGGAGTCACCTTGCACTACTGAGAAGTCACACTCAGAGTAGTTGAAATTAGAGGTTACCTTACCCTACCTCCTAGTCCTCTGGGATGACAAGCCTCTAAATTTTCTTCAGATTTAGCAGCAGATTCAGGCACAGCAACACTTTTTTTTCGACTTCTGCTTTTAATGACCATGGGGAGATCTCCGTACCAGGAATCTCAGATTCCTCCTTGTGTCGAATACTGAGAGTGAGAGAATGGTGCCGGTAGTGCTTTTTTGGTTCTTGGTCTCTCATTGCTGGCCTTGTGGTTGTCTTGCAATAAGGCTTCTGCGCTAGCGGCTGCTTGTTTTGTAGATACGGCTTTCTTGATGCTCTAACTTGTACAGCGTCTCACTTTTTTTGCTGCTGTGAGACATGCTCAGGATACTATGCTGCCAACGCGGTAAAGGAGCAGCGCAAAAAAGAATTCTGACGATGAAAAGTTCGTTCCTCACCAAGCATCAAGCTTTCTCTGTTGCTTGAAAGAGCTTTGTGGTGGAGTTGCCGAGTGACAAGTGTTCGGCAGCTCCAAACTTTCTGACGACAGCATTTAGAATGTCTCAAGGCTTGGAACCAGCATCGTAGAAGCCTTTCACTTTGCCAAGCGCTGCGTTGAATCTACGGTTTTTGCTTGGGCGGCGGGGGGAGGGAAGGGTGGTTCTCCCCTAGCCGAAAGCCTCAAGCCTCAAGCTTCAAGCCGAAGCCCCGCAGCCCTCAACCCGAAGCCTAAAGCCTAAGGTCGAAGCTTTTTCTTCTGCCGAAACCCTACCGCCTCAAGCCGAAAGCCGAAAGCCAGCCTAAGCCTCAAGCCTAAAGCCTCAAGCCTATAAAGCCGAAAGCCTAAAGCCCAAAGCCTAAAGCCTAAGCCTAAAGCCTAAAGCCTGAAGCTTGAAGCCAAGCCTGAAGCCTAAAGCCTAAAGCCTGAAAGCTTGAAGCCTGAAGCCTGAAGCCTGAAGCCTGAAGCCTGAAGCCTGAAGCCTGAAAGCTTGAAGCCTGAAACCTGAAGCCTGAAGCCCTAAGCCGAAAGCCCAAAGCCCAAAGCCCAAAGCCTCAAGCCTAAAGCCTGGAGCCTAATCCGGCCTTGAGAGCCCTTTAAGAAAATATTCCCAGACGTGAGCCTCTTAAGCCCAGTAATGGAAAATATTAAATCATGCCCCAAGGGCCTACCTTGCATCGTGACTCCTTAAACCCCAACCTTATTGTTGAAGATGCCCTCCCCTGCCTTGAGCCAGGATGCACCATGCAATACAAGGGTCAATAACAGGAAGCAACATACATCAGCCAAGTGCCTCACCAAGTCAGTGACTAGAGGCTATGTGCAGGCGCGTCAAGCAGCTGTTGCGTTTTTTCCCGGCAGCGAGATGCTATGGCAGAGAAGCAACTACCTGTGCAGGCTGGATCATCACATCACAACACAAGAACACGACAAGCACTACGTGTTGCCGTAGGTGAGAGTGACAAAAAAACCTCACCGTTGGAAGATCTCACTTTGTCGTACCTACCACACTGCCAATCGATTCTCACCATAGGGTAGAGGATGCGTCCCTGAAGGATGCCAGCAGTGGGCCAATGGTGTCAAGTGATGTGCGATTTGGTGTCGGGCGTCCGCCTGGTTCACGGCGGGCCTTGCAGCGCTCTGCCGCTCTGCCAAACAGGTTGCTTTCCAAAGGAAGCCTTGCTGGGGCGTAGAGTGCCACCTGCAAAGTTGGCATTGCCCATTGCATGGTGCCTGGGATGATCAGTGGCGCTCCTACTGGAGTCGGGGGGCGGCGGTCGGCTGAGCCGCGTTCGTCATAGGCGAGCAGCTCCATATGGCGCCCCGCAACGGGTTCGCCGCAACAAGGGTAGCGCCGTGGCCTCGTTAGGATCACGCGCATAAGCGTTCTTCAGCACCACTAGGGGCGGTCGCTCCTGGAGGGCTTCAATCTGGGAAGCCAGCTCCTACAGCTTCGCCTCGAGTCTGGCCAGCGCTGCCATGACACCACATGCTTTTGTTATCCTCTGTTAGGGTTGTCTGCGCCGAAGCTCGGCTTCCTGAACGTATCGTTCTATGCTCTTGCTACTCCAACCTTCCAACAGCAGGATTGTTGAGAGCGGAACCCTGAGTCTGGTCAGTAACTGTGCCCCGCTAAACATGGGCCGGGGCGAGTAAGCGGCACACCGCTTCTTTGCAGATTGCTTTGCGTACGACGCTGATCGTAGCAGCTTTTGTCAATGGGGCACCTTCGCCGTCAGGAAACAATGGAGCCTCTGGATCGTTGCTCGCCCGCTGAGCAAAGTCTGCTGCCAGGTGGAAGGGGCAAATTTTTTGCTTGACAATCCCACAAAAGCACTTGTGAGTTCTTGCCACGAGATGCCCGACGCCGTCTGTCTTTCTCGCCCAAAGAGTCATCGTCACCGTCTTCGAGGCGACATCCATTTTGTGTTTGCGCAGCAAAGCGACGATCTCAATCTCTCGGATGCTGCAGTAAAGCAATCACAATCAGAATTACGCAGCAGGACGAGGGTTTCGGGCTTGAAGGCGCAAAAGTCCGAGAGGGATCAGAAACTTCCTTCAACGCAGGCCCGGGCGTACACGATGGACCGATAGGAGGGGGGGGAGGGCAGGGCGCCAAAACAGCCTCGGCCCTTTGGCCAAGCTCGCTTTGAACGTGTGCTGTTTACTTTCTCCAGCTTCAGTTCTGTGCCGCAGCCTTTTTTGCTCCCCCAACCCACAGCCTTTCCAGAGCGATGTCGGCGTGCCGCGCGTGCCGGAGCCCGAGATTGGCCGCTGCCAGGCTTGGGATGCCTTGATAGGCCTACAGGGCCTCGTGCACAGCTGCCGGATGGAAAGCGCGGGTGGGAACGCAGCCGAAGCCACACGAGCGGGCCGTGGCGGCCACGCGGGCGGGCCGCGGCAGCCTACCGGGCTTTGCCCAGCTGAGCCGGCGGCAGGCACAAACCAAGCCCGCCACTGCAGCCCGGGATTTTGGACGGTGTTTGCGGGAGGAGGTCGCCGCCGCAAGCCCACGAGCCCCAAGACGCGCTGTCGATCCGTGCCGGGGCTGGCGGGTCGGGGAGCCACAGACACACGGGTCCGGAGCGCCTCCCGCCGGCACAGAGCTTTGGAGGCGTTGCGAGGGGCTCCATCTGGTCAGGGGGCAGCAACCCGCGTCCGAGCGAACAATGCTGGAAGCCTATGCAGGCGCGGCGGGGGCCCCAAGACGCTTGCCAGCGACCTCCGCGCAGCCCCGGCAGCCGGCCCTCGCTGTCGCCAGCCTCGCCGGCGGCGGCCCCGCGCGCCCCGGGTCGCCGCTGCCACCAGAGCTTGCCGCGCGCAATGCATGTTGCTTATGCTGGACCGGGCCATTCCAACGTGGCGAATGGACCCAGCTCATCCTGTCCCGGCAGCGACCTCGGCCCACAAACCGACCAGCGTAAGCACCGACCAGCGTAAGCGCACCAGGCGTGCGCAAAAGTCAGCCGGGCTTGCCAAGTGCTGGCTGCGGCGGAACTCGTGCCTGGCACGGAGGCCACGTGGCGTGCGCTGACCAACGCCGAGCGGCGACCTCTGCAGCCACGCTCGCCTAGACTGGCAAAGTTTTTGACGTACGAACCTGAACGCCGCGTCCAGCTCGCAGCTGGATCAGTGGCCACGTCACTGCTGCGCGAGGACAGGCGCGGGGTTGCCGCCGGCTTCGGGCATGCGGGCCTTGAGGAGGAACACCGCCTACTGGACGAGCCCTCAATTCCCAGACCTCCAGTGCGCCTTGGCTGTTGCTCCTTTTTTGCGTGTCGCCCCGTGATGCCCCGCGCCAACCATGCCTTGCGAACGCTCCCACCTTCGGAGTCGGCATACTACGCGCGGGCGCACGACCATTGCCAGGCTTGGTTTGCCAGTCAGCGGAGCGGACCGGACGGCTGCCGCGGCGAACTGGGCAGCGTGGATGGATGCTCTCCCTCCTCCGTTCCGCTTGCCCGGCGCGGCGACCGCTGCTTGGCCTCTGGAGCGCGGAAGGCACCCCTTGGCGCGAAGCAGCGGCTGCGAGACCTGATGCAAGCGGAAGGCTGGGAAGCATGCCCCAGCTGGCAAGCAGCCTACAACTGCGCCCTGCCGCAACAACCCCGTGATGCAGGCCCGTGGGACTGGCCGCGTGGCTGGAGTTCCACGCGGCACGGACACGAAACCTCTACTGTCGCGATCGCGTTCTGCTGCCGGCTTTGCAGCCTACATCCCAAGCCCTGCTACGCACGCACGGCCGGCCGCACGCGGGTGCTTCGTTCTCGGCAGTGCCAAGCGAAGCTGCACTTACTCTCGCCCCGCAGGCCATGCACGTCGCTTGCGTTTGCGCCGGCCGCTTTAGCCCCAGCCGCCAGCCGCTCCGGCTCATGTATTGGTTGCGGCCAACAGGTCGACCAGTACGGGGACCGCGCCCTGGCCTGCCCTAGAAAGGGGTTGTTGGCACGACGCCCTTCGCGCCCAGCCTGGGTACGCGTAGCCCGCGAGGCGGCCCAACAATGGTGCACACTACTGCACTGGGAGGGCCGGTCGATGACCGAAGACGGCTCAACCTAGTTTTCTACGGCGCCACGCTGCGGGGGCGCGCGTTGTGCTGCGATGCGACTCTCGTATACTCTCGTCTCACCACTCGTGCGGACAGGGCATCCACAGCCGGGCGCCGCTGAGACGGACGGCGCCGTGCTCCGGGTGGCCGAACGCCGCAAACGCTCCACTTACCCAGAGCTTTGCAGCGTGGGGCTTCAGGAGCTCGTGGTCCTGGGCGCGGAGATCGGGGGGCGCTGGAATGGCGAAGCTGGCCGGGTGGCCGCTTCGTGCACCAGTTCTTGCGTGTCCGGTCGCAGCGAGCGCCTCCCGCTCTTCGCTGTGCGGCCGCTGCGGGCTGGTCCCGCTGTTGGTGGGGCATACTTGGGCTGGCCGTTCAACAGGCCGTCGCCAACACGGCGCTGGAGCAGGCTTGGCCCGCGCCATCCCGCGCCGCTCCACCCGCGTCAAACGGATGAGCCGCCCCTCGAGCGGATGCTTGAGCTCGCAAGCCCTGCGGGCCCTAGTCGCCTGCCGCTGCGCCCGTAGCCGTTCAACCGACGTGCAGGCGACGTGCTGGCACAAGTCAATGCGGGCAGTAAGCCTGCCCCTGGCGGCGTAGTTTAGAGCGCAGCGGGACAGCTGCCCTGCAGGCGGAAAAAAGGCGCGGAAAAAACATCTTATTGGCACGCCGGCATATAACAGCATCCAAAAGCTCAGCAACAGAGTCTGCACATCGCGCTTGTTGCGCCGCGCGCAGCGAGCTTTCGGCTCCACAGGTCAGTTACGCAGTTACGTTCTTCGATCCCATCTCACGCAGTTTATACGCACAAAGCAAGTATAGTTAATGCTAGATGTGCCTGAACCCTAGATGGGCTGCCTACGGGCTTTCAGGCCTGACGTGACAAGTAGATCAGCAAAGGCGGAAGGAAGCAACACGAGCCCCAATCCCAAAAACGCAAACCCTACAACCCTCACGCGAGCTGCACCAACATTCCGTCAGCAGTGGGCAGAAAAGCACGTCACCCTGCAACTTTTACCCCTGGCGACCGGCCATGTCCACTGCTGGGACCTGTCGCTGCTATGCTTTGCTGCACGCATGCGCCATTGCATTGTTTCGAGAAGGTCCAGCTCGGGGCTTCATGCTTGAGCCAAAAAGGCTACTAAGGCTACTGGAAGTCCAGACCTTTGGATTTATAATTTTTCTGGGGCCTCTGCGTGTTTGCCCTTGAGGCAGGGGCCAATGGAGTGCCGAAGCTGTTGAGCTGAGCCTTCTGTGCAAGTCTGCTTTCCCTGCCCCTCCACGGCACTTCCAACATTCTCGGCGACCTGCCACTCCTTTGTAACGTGCTCGTCGACTCTTCGGTTGCGCCCTCCCTTGCCGCCATGTGCCGTAGCTCTCTTGGAGTTCGGCGACGCACTTTGCACGGCGACCACTGTCATGCCGGCGTCGAAGAGCTCGGAGCAAAACTGTGGCGTAGAAACAAGCCGTTGCCGGAGCCAGTCCTGATGCTCCCTGGCTTTTGGGGTCCCATTGGGCACGACGAGTACGTCCGGACACAGGATTGCACGAGGCTCGCGAGCTGCTGCAAGCTGTGCCACGCCTGCCAGATTTGTAGAGCGTTTGGTAGCTCTACTAGGGATCAAGGACAGCGAGGACATCGTTGTGGGGCATTGCAGACGGATACAGTGACGCCTTGCGCGTTAGATTTGAAAAAACACTAAAAGCGGGTTTCTGGCTTCAATTTGCACGTTAGCTTCGTGGCCCAAGCTCGCCGCTGACCACGCGCGCTTGCACGACAAAAAAGGCAACACGACAAGGTCTGGCGCGTCCTCCTGGAGGCGGCTTAACCCTGCGGGGTCTGCGCCCCCCCGCGACTCCGCCACATGTCGCTGCCGGCGACGGTTCGATGTGTGCGGAGACCGCTGCGCTGCTTGCCCGTGCGGTGCTGCGGTGCTGCTCTGCGACCACCATCGCGCACCAGCACCCCTACCGATGAGCTGGGAGGTCGCCAGCCGGAGCCGTGCTGGCGGACGTGGCACGCGGGTCGGCTCGCCTTTCACAAGCAGAGCGACTGCGAGGTCTGCCGCAGCTGCATGGCAAAGTAAAACAAAAAAAAACACAGCCAGGAGTTGGTGCTCGGCCTCACATCGCTTGAGGGCGGGCCGTGCGGCAGCCAGAACGCACCGCCATTCCAGAGCCCAGACCCGACCTCAGATGCTTGCGAGGGCGGCGCGCCGGCCTAACGGCAGGAGTGCTCAGGTCCTTCGTTGGCCCCGTGAGAACGGTGAAGGCATCGTATGCCCGCCACAGCCGACTGCCGCAACCTTTGGATGACCCTCCGGCATCTGCAGGGACATGGATGTTATCCAGCTCGACTTCCCGAGCACAGGGCATTACCCAGGCGGGTCGCCACGCTGCAATGCCCGCGTCGTGCCCAGTCGGTTCAGGCGTCCACTCCACGTCCCGGTGCATAACAACGAAAAAAAACAAATGATCCCCCTGCACCTCACGTGGCCGCGACATCGTTGCAACATAAAACAATGACGCCCGGCGGCAGTGCCGGGCGCGAGGCTTGCGCGCGGAACTGGGTCAAACACCCAAAGTGCAATTGGTGACGCACACATATCAGGAACGGCCGCGGCGCATCGAGTGCTTCCAAACACACGCGACACGTTTTTTTTGTTTGATTTTTTTTGAACTCTGGTCGCGAAATTTGTTTCGGATGTTTTTCTGTTGCACAACCCGGCGGGCGCACGTCAGGCGGCTGCCAAGGTGGCGCGCAGGATCCTTGGGAAGAAAGCCGGGGCAACAAAATCAACAAGGGATGAAATGGGCAGAGGCTGGAACCCGTCAGGGAGGAGGGGGAGCCTCGGAAGCGCGTTTGCCAGCGTGCACACGAGCCGGTCAGCCTCAAGGGGGCGCCGGCGGTCGAGTCAGCCTGGGCAGGAGGCAAGGGTCGGGGAAGGCGGCGCAAGGTGAGGCACGAGGCGAGCGCCCCACAAACGTGCGCTGTGTGAATGTCGAGAGGCCTTGTAGGGCTTAGCTCTTGTACCTCACCTTTGACTACTCACCGGGATAACAACACCGCAGTTGCGGGTAGAGGCACTGAAATCCGCGCGCTCCCACATGTTCGAGCTTGTAGAAGACCTTGTCCGCAGATGTCAGCACTCAAATGTGCTTGCTTGTGCACTCAGCCATCAACCGGAGCATATTGAACCATCTGTGCCGCACACGCGGCAGCATGGCATATCAACATGCAACGAAAACGAATGTGAGTGAGTGGTGACCACACACGCCTGGATCCAGCCAATGCCATATTGATGATGATGGATGTAAAAAGACTCGCTTCATGGACATTCGTAGGTGGAGTGGGTTCTGCGCACGAGAGCACGCACGCACAATTTTTTCAATGCAAGTTAGAAAAGTTAGGATCTGACTTTCCGCAACGCTCACATGTGTGGTGCACCATGGCGTGCTTTCCTGACAAACTCGGACAGCATGGCGCCCAAGCATTTGGATTTTTGGACACCTTTCCTGCAAACTTTGGTGGTTGCGACCTTGAGGTGCATGTTCGGGCTCGGGCTGGTCTTTACACTGCTGCCCGTTTTCCGGCAGCAATTCTCCCTAGTATGCAAGGCGTTCTCTGACGTGAGTTGTTTTCCCAAGGCTTGGGCATTCACTCTGACGGCAAAAGTTGTTGAGATCTGTGTGCCGCCCGGGACGCCGGGGCGCTCATCCTATTCAGCATTGCACAAGGGTGCCGTGCCGCAGCAATGCAGGCGTGCAGCGCTGCAACGGAGGATGAGTGGCCTCTTAATTGTTTCGGCCTCACATGGTTTGGTTTGGTGTGCCATAGATATCATAAACCTTGAGCGTTTGTGAGGTTGTGTGAGTGAATGGCCATCGATTTCTTTAGACCTGTCGTAGTCGGCACCATAGGTTGGTTGTTATGGGGAGTTTGTGTGTGGGTTTGATTTTTTTTGCGTAAGCGTGTACATGTACATGTACATGTACATGTACATGTACATGTACATGTACATGTATATGTATATGTATATGTATATGTATATGTATATGTATATGTATATGTATATGTATATTGTATCTGTATATGTATCTGTATATGTATATGTATATGTATATGTATATGTATATGGATGTGTATATGGATATGCATATGAATAGGCATATGAATATGAATATGAATATGAATATGAATATGAATATGGAATATGAATATGAATTAATATGAATATGAATATGAATATATCATGAATATGAAATGAATATGAATATGAATATGAATATGAATATGAATATGAATGTGAATATGAATATGAATATGAATATGATTATGAATATGATTATGATTATGAATATGAATATGAATATGAATATGAATATGAATATGAATATGAATATGAATATGTGAGTGAGTGAGAGAGACGTGCATGTATATGCAGTGTATATGTATATGTATATGTATATGTATATGTCTATGTATATGTATATGTCTATGTATATGTCTATGTCTATGTATATGTTTATATCTATGTGTATGTATATGTATATGTATATAAGAATATGTATATGTATATGTTCATGTATATGTATATGCATATGTACATGTACATGTACATGTACATGTATATGTATATGTATATGTAAGTGTAGGTGTAGGTGTAGGTGTATGTGTAGGTGTATGTGTAGCGTGGAGAGCCTGTGCATGCAGTCACCCAATCGCTGCTCGTAGCACGGATATCACGCTCATTGCATGGTCCTCATTGCCGGAAAATTATTCTTGTTGTTGCTTTGGTGTTGTGGTTAGAACATGTGTGTGTCATGTGTTGTGCAAAACGAACAATTAAAAAAAACTGATACGCTGGTGCAACATGCACAGGCCTGGAGGCGCCGTGTGTTTTGAATGCGTCTACGAGAAAACCCGGAACTGGAAAATCATGTCCACACCTGAACCAGTGTCTGCCGTGATGCATGGGGCATGTGAGATGTGAGGTGGCTTATGATCCACCCCATAAAGAGTTCGCGTCAGGACGAGTGATCTTGCAGTGTTGTATTGCATCGTGTGTGGTTGTTTTACTCGTCCTTGCGGGTTGTTATCATGATTTATTGCGGGTTTCACTCCTGGATGTGTCACATGGTTGTTTAAAGACATCTCTCCGAATGGGAAAAACGCGGTTGTTCTCACATTTTTATAGGATGTATTGCAGAAGGAGAACGTTTGTAAGCTTGAGAAAAAGGCCAAACCAAAATCCCCACCCGTATTCCACTACCAACCTGACCACATCCTTGTTCTCGCCGACGGAACTTCAAACGGTGCGACGTGCTCATCAACTGCTTGAGAATTAAAAAAAACATGTTGGGCGGGTATTCCGCAGCATCCAGGAGAGCATCAGCCTGCATGGCAATTGTGAAGGTATGTCAAGAGCAATGTGTGGGAGATCGTCGTGCGCGCGACGTACAGCGTACACCCCACACATGCCGTTTGCACTCGTGTCGCAATAGCAAGCAGGCAGACGGTGGTAATTAGCATGGCTGTCATGCGATCTGGCGGTTGTACATCCAACATGGTTTGGACAGGAGCGCGGCGATGGAGGTTGCAGAGCAAGCATCAGCAAGAAGCATTCTTGCCTGTTTTTGGCTAG
>CAJNDS010002666.1:85000-162500 GCA_905221605.1 Symbiodinium natans | reverse complement strand
GGTGCAGCTGCAAGAAGCAAGATGAGAGACTGGAAGAAGATGGTGATGATGACTCTTTGGTGAAACGTCCTTGCTGTTTCGCGAGTGCATTCTGAGTACAGACCTCGCCACGGTCGTCCGTTCTTCCAAATGTGGAGTTGCACCATGTAGCAATCAGGACGATTTGGTTTCAATCGCTTCCACACCTACACTTGTGTCAAGCTCCGAAGTGCTGGAGTTCCTCCGCAAGGCACAGGACATTGCTATACATTGATAGCAGCCGCTGTGCAGGTGCAGTTTGGCTGCTGCGAGTACCATACTTCTGTCCTGTCACAGGTGCAGCTGTTTAAGCGGCTAAAAGAGGATCTCCTGCCCTCGCTGGCACCGTGCTGTGCAAGCAAGAGCTTCCTGCCTGGACGCTGGGCTTGACGACGTCGTCTTGTCATGGTGGATATATTGTTTTTTGTTCCCAGGGCATATGCAGTCACGTTCATGTTTTTGTGGATTGTGGATTGGGACACTTTTGGCTGCACAAAGGTGATGTCGTCATTGAACAAGGCGACGAAGGTCATGAGCTCTTCGTCATCAGGCCCCAATTTCAGTGTGGTTAGTGTGTCTCTGGGGCAAAGTCTAGCCCTGGAGTAGCCTTCCTCGTGCCTTTGTGTGGCAGGTCCGGCGTCTGCTCCGTGCAGGTGAACGGTCACGAAGTGGCACAGCTCAAGGCGCAGCGACGAAGCGGGGAAGCGGCGAAGCGGCGAAGCGGCGAAGCGAACGCCACGGCATTGCTAAGGCACTGCTAAGGCACTGCTAAGGCACTGCTAAGGCACTGTATTTCTGGCATCAGCTAACAGGACGGCGACTACTTTGGCGAGAATGCTTTGCTGAGGGATGAGCCGCGAACTGCAACCATTGTGGCGCATCTCGGACGTGAAGGGGATGTGAATACCGAGCCTTCTGTAGCCTTCCTAAGAATTCATGTCCGGTGTCAATTTTTCTTCTTTGGACATTGGGGTTTGTATCACAGAAAAGCAGGAAACAGCCGCTGACCACCATCATTGTTCGGCGCAGCAAGTTCGATTCTTTGGGCTTGCGCGAAAAGCTGGAGTTCAAACAGCGCAATGTGCTAAGCTCAGTTGATGTTTGTGTCCGCGGCAGTTATCCTCGCTGCTTGCGTTGGGCAGACATGACTAGAAGAGATCCCTGCAGCTCTTGGGAAGTTTCCTCCGCAAACAGGCAGTCGGAGGTGGATTCGTTGAGCATTCAGAGGCCAGCACCCTCAGAGCTGAGAACGCAATTCAGCAAAACAAACGCAAAAAGACACTGCTCTGAGCCACAGAGAGCATGCTCGCAGAGAGAGAGAGAGAGAGAGAGAGAGAGAGAGAGAGAGAGAGAGAGAAAGAAGGAGAGAGAGAGAGAGAGAGAATGACTTGAGCTGTGCGGGAGGCGAAGCCGCCCAGTCCGAAGACCGAGGGGGAACGCAAGGTCATGGCGAAGGCACCAAAAACTTCTCCCTGAGGGACTCCAGAAAGCCCTTTTGAAGAGCCATGTTGCAGGGCATTTCGTGCCCAGAACCATCTTGTTGTTCGTTGTGAGGCCTTGAAGGAGAACACAAATCTCCAGGGCTTAGTGCCCACCCCAGTGGGCTTCGTAAAGTGCAAGTGTGGAGCACGTGCATGTGACAGTGCTCACAATAAGCAAAGACATTTTTGAGTATCATGATGTGATGAGGTGTCTTTGGATGAAGCCAGCACTGAAAGGCTTATCGACAGGGCTTGGAAGGCAGGCGCCGTGCAGCAAGTACCATCCAAAATTGCTTTCGCTTTCTCTGAAGGAAGCGGTGAAGACTGGCATAGACGTG
The DNA here is from genome assembly GCA_905221605.1 of Symbiodinium natans. Classification (NCBI taxonomy): domain Eukaryota; class Dinophyceae; order Suessiales; family Symbiodiniaceae; genus Symbiodinium; species Symbiodinium natans. The sequence continues at coordinate 160,663 of CAJNDS010002666.1, read as the reverse complement.
ATCGCTGAAGGGGATCTCAATGCCTCATTCTTCTACATCGTAAAGCCAGTTCTCCCAGACAAAGCCTGTCAATTTCCTTCCGTCACCGTCATATCTGCCTGCGAGAGATGGTCAGGTCAGGAAGGTTTGACGTCATCCAGACGGGGCCTCAGAGGCTCGTTGTGGTGTTGTCCAGGCAGATTCCAGCAGGCCAAACTGGTTCTTGCGAATCTGGTGCCTCCTAGGAAAGAGCACCGCCGTTGGCCCAATTCAGAGCTGCATAGCATCGCGACTTCGGACACGGCTTTTCTTTTTTGATTTTTTTTTCTCAATGCCTTAGGTGTGGGTCAGCTCAAGCCTGGGAATAGCTTCGGCGAGCAGCCTCCCTAAGTGGCCGTTTTTTCCTCATGCTGATTGCCAGCTTTGCCGAGCCACTTAGGCTGGCGCTGATTTACACCGCGCCGCGTGCTGCAACAGTTAAGGCCAAAAGTGGGGCGTATGGTTGGTGGGGTGCACGTGAGCGCAATGGTGCTTCGTGTCGGCAGGCTACTGTAGACTCGGAGCTCTGGGTCATCGATCGGCATCTTGCCTTGATGGCTTTAGGGCCCGATGCGGCCTGACGCGCGGGATCTGGTGCTTGTACTATCCAGAACATCCTGTCTTTGGCTGTAATGCAGAGTGCTCCATGTAGCATACGTCCATTGCACCTGTTCCCTGTGGGTGGAACGTACAAAATAAGGACTGATTTTAAACAAATCCTGGCTGCTCGTGGCGACAAGTGTCAGGACACTTGGCTTGTGATATAGAACGTGCGGAAAAGAATCTGCTATTGCAGGAGTATGTCGCCTTGTTGGATAAGGCTCGTGTGATCACGGGATGGGGGCTTTTGCTGAAGTGCCAGGAGCAGAGTGAGCGTACACTTCTCGCAGGTGGACCTTCTCAAAGGCCTTTTAAAGCCCGAGGAGAAAGAAGTTCACTTCTCGGCGAGAAAATGTCTCAAGTGATTGGCCTGCAACAGCAGACGAAACTTGCAAGGCCTTAGCGAAGTCTTTAACTGCTGGGGCCCTAGTTGTGCGCAGGCCGTGCAATCAGTCTGTGTGTGCGTGTGTGTGATATTGCTACTCGTAGTCCATAGCTTACCGACTTACCGCTAATTATCGGCTTAAGAAGGAGTGCGTTGCACTGGCATGTGTTCAAAAGATTGAACGTTTGAATGTCTGCTGTTGTTTGCGTTTTTTTCGCCGAACTATTTTTTCTGAATTGTGGCTTGTGAATGTTGGGCAGCGGGTTCCGATGTCTCTGCCGTTCTATGTTGAAAAGTTGTGGCTGCTCACCACTTGGCTGTGAAGACAGTACCTCGAGGAGATGTCCTTCTCCAAAGATGAGACGGTCTTCGAACAAGGCCGCCTGACATCCACGGCCTGTTAGCAAGCTGAGACACGAAACTTACATGGAATCTGTGCTGCTGATGGAGGAGAGAAAGGCGATGCATTTTACATTTTGACTGAGGGGCAGGCGCGGCAAGCTCCAACATGCAGGGAAGCCTTCGGACTCTGACGGGCCGACCTTGAAGGTTGCAGTCATCAAGGACGGCATTGAGCAGATCAAACTGACCGCGGGAGTCTTAGCCAGAGCCCAGCGTAACTCGAAGGGCTCTGCAGGCCCCAGAAAATCCAACTCTTTTTGGTGTTCGCGCTTTACAGGTAGTAAAGCTCTCACTGGTTTCGGCAACTCTGCTTCCGTATTCCACCTCCTTTTGTGGGTCCACCGACATGCCAGCTGTCGCACTGCCTGAGTTTGCATTTAGCAGATGATTTTTTCTTTTGGCATGTTTGGCTATTTTAGATTTTCGCGCTGTCTGATCCGCGTCTTGCATCGAATGTTGCAAGTTATTGCTGATATCTTGTTCCCCACCCTCGGTGTGGGGTTGTTAGATTTTAAGCTCATCTTCTCCTCGCCCGGAACTCTTCTCCTCGCCCGGTCTACTCCTCGCTCATCCCTGGAGTGCTCAACCCCCCAAAGTGCCCAACTCTAGAGTGGACCTGTTGGCCGCAACCAAAACGTGAGCCGGAGCGTCTGGGGCTAAAGCGGCCGGGGCAAACGCAAGCGACGTGCATGGCCTGCGGGGCGAGAGTAAGTGCAGCTTCGCTTGGCACTGCCGAGAACGAAGCACCCGCGTGCGGCCGGCCTTGCGAGCGTAGCAGGGCTTGGGATGCAGGCTGCAAAGCCGGCTTCCTGGAGTGCCCAACCCCACAGTCTCCCTGGAGTGCCCAACCCCAGAGTGTTTCATGCCCAGCCCCAGAGTTTTTCATGGAGTGCTTAACCCCTGCCAGAGTGTTTCCGGAGTGCCCAGCCGCAGAGTCTCCCTCAAGTGCCCAACCCCAGAGTGTCCCAGTGCCCAACCCCAGAGTTTTTTCTGGAGTGCCCAACTGAAGCCCCCAACCCCAGAATCTTTGTGTCCCCGGAGTGCCCAGCTTCAGAGTGTCCCTGGAGCCCGCAACCCCAGAGTAGCTCTACCAAGAGAGGGTGGGGATGTTCTAAGCAAAATACTTTCTTTTTTCTGTCCCTTGCTTGCTACCCATCCATCTAGCCGCGTATATCGTCCTGAAGCACTTTAAAGCTGCAGGCCACTGTCACAGAGGCCCGCTACTTCGGGGAGCGGGCTCTGCTGACAAACGAGGGCCGAGCTGCCACCATCAAGGCGGGCTGCTTTCAGCCTTTCACGGTGCGAAACAGTTTTGTGTTCTAAGTTCTAAGACTCCTTGAGGAGGTGTTGCGACTCTGTACGATACCTGAAGAGAAAGTCTTGAAGGTTGTACTGTAAGTAGACACCTCCCTGCACTTTGCAGTCCTCCAGGCTGACATGGGGTCCTTTTTTTGGCTGACTTGCTGTGCTTTTTCACATGCTTGATCGGCTTTGTGCGGTACTTTCAGCTTTTGGGAGTCTTGGCATGTCTTGGCTTGTTTGCTCCTCTCAGCTCCTTGAGGGCATTCTAGGAATCTTGGATTCTTTTGTTCGGAATTCGTTCTTTCAATTTCGGCTTTCAGGCTTCTTGGTGTTTCGGTTGGAGCTTAGGCACGGGCTTTTTAGGATTTCGATTTCGAATGTCGGGCTATTGATTCTGTTCTTCACTGGGCGCCGGAGGTTAAGGATCAAAGCGTGGATTTGTTAAGTTTAAACCATCTTGCATCATTAACTTGACACTGACTGGACACACCATCCTGGCATCACTTTGCAGTGCTCTTTGGTTGGAGTTGAGCTAGCCTAAACGAGTTCTGCCTCCGGTTACAAAAGGGGCAGCCTTCCACCTGATCAGGTCACGTCAGACAAGGCAAAGTTCTTGCGGTTAGACCGTTTGCGGGGTGCTCGGCGGATGTATTGGGGCTGCCTACAGCCGGCAAACTCCCACATGCCTCTCAGCGATACCTCCTCTGGCTTTTGGGGGCATTTGTGGGCTTTGTTTTTATGTCTCAGCCTTTGTCCCTTCCTCAGGTTGGCTCAGGCCAACCCGAAGAAACCACGTCACTGTCTTTGTAGTCGAGATAACCTGGGGTTGTTTTGGCGTGGCAGACTCCCTTCACAATCACCAAAAGCTGCACCGCAATTGTGCATGTTTGCCAGAATTTGCTTGGGGCTTCGAAGACAGAAGCTTTGAGCATGTTCCATGTACAGCGTGGAGTAGCATCACAATGTCAGACTGTGTAGGAAAGGCTGTTCGTTCTTGTCTCCTTTTCTTTCGTTGTTGACGTGTGTGTGAGTCATGGCTAAAGCAACCGCACAGCTAGTTCACACAGGCCATGAGCCCTTCAATGCTTGGGCAGGGCAGAAGCATCACTGTACTGCCTCCCCACTCCTCCCGGGTTTGCGACGGCCATGTAAAGCCTTCTGAAGGCTTTGTCTTTCCGGGTGTCTAAAAATGGGGAGCCCTGCCCAACCCCTTGGTGCTAGCAAATTTTCATGTACCTTTCAAAGTTCATCACCGTATACAGCGCACTTCAGCAGTATACCTGCTGTAGACCACAGTCCCGCTAGACACGTCTATTTGTCTCTTGTTCTTTGCCTGCGTGTAGAAACCTGCGCATTGGCAGCCCGCTGGTTCACATCTTAAGGGTTGTGAGTACAGTGTGTACAGGGTTTTGAGGGCTTTGGGCCCGGTAGGTCTTCAGGGCTCCAAAACATTGAGGAGACTCAGTCGGGACGGGAAGGTCGGAAGAAAGCCACCTGTGCACCAGGCGAATTTGCAATTTTCGGGGCAATCCAGGGCTGTTCACTTCGGTTCCCCATGGAGGACAACTCGAAAGCTGAACGTTAAATTTTTGCACATAGAACCCCCTAGCTAGCAGCCTTAGTTTTCGTGTGGTGCTGAGTGAACTGACACTCCAGGTTTGTGTCGGGGTTGTGGCAAGCATTGCATGACATAAACAATAACTAAGGTCCTTTGAGATGCTGCTGGGCTCCCTCGAGGATTGTGAAAGGGGCACGCTCAGACAACGTACTAGGGCAAACGCATAAACACGGCAGGAGCTAAAGAAGCTCGGCACTGACCGGGCAGCCGTAGTCATCAATCCTGTTGCCGCGGCCTCGCAGGGCATTCTTGGGTTTGGCATCTCCTGCGCAAATTTGTTGGTGTCCGGCGCGGGCTTGCTGGGTTGTTTTGGAGGCCAAAATGCAGAGAAACATGTCCATGCTACGAAGTGCTTCGCATCTCGGGACAACTGGAGGTCGGACCACTTCTCATCAGTACCCGTGGTAACTTAGCAGTAAACCATGTCCGAGCGTGGCCAGTGTTGGAAGGTGACAGAGAGACTCCCGACCTGGGTCCTATAGAGAGGTGCGCCTGTGCCAAGCAAGCTTGCCAGTAGTTTGTTGGAGGTCGTCTTTGCTCACATGGGGCTGCAGCATTGGCTCAAAAGACGGAAGCATAAGGGCCCAAAGGGACGGCCCAAACTTCGTTTGGTGTCCATGCTCCTCCGACTCCTAACGGTCGCGGCATGGCATTCAGTCGTCGGTGCTGTCACTTATGTCCACGAGCAGGCTCGGGCTTGTACTGTTCCTAGGAAGCCAGGCCATGCCAGGCCACAGGACGACAACTGATCTGACTGACCACATGTGTGGAGCTTCCAATCTTGGTCTGTGCGAGATCAGCTTGGCACTCAGCGAGGACTACATGGCAGACTTTTTCGACCAGTGGGACTTCGTGTCTGCCGATGACCCTACACATGGCACCGTTGATTATGTGACACGCGAGGATGCAGAGCAACTTGAACTGGTCCGTGCCCATCCTGATGGTGTTTTTATAGGTGTGGACAATACGCAGCTCGGACATTGCTGAGCATTTGCTTTGCAGCTTCGCGCCATGCACCTTCCATCACCTTCCATCACCTTTCGCCTTAATCGTAAACGCTTGCGCGCGCCGCGGGCCGGCCCCAGGACAGGAAATGGGGAAAGAGGGTTTTGCAAAAAAAGGGGAGGAAGGGCAGCGGGGTTAAAGGGGGTGGAGGGGGGGTGGGGGGAGGGGGGAGGGAGGGGGGAGGGAGGGGGGTTGGGGGGGGGGTTTGAGGCACTCCCCCTGTAGGAGCCACCGACAGGCGGGACCCTCCACGGCATCGGTTTGCAGCTCCTCCAAGCGATTTGGGGTCCCACAGGGCGGGGGGGGGGGGTGGCGTCACAAAATTTTGCATGCGGAAAAGGGTTGGGTTAGGGGGGAAGGAGGCCCGATCCGGGTCTGCTTGTTCCAGACGCTTTTCGGCAGGAAGCCGAGGCGAACTCCCAACGACCTAGCATGGCCTAGCATGGCCTAGCATGGCCTAGCATGGCATGCCGCATGGCCTAGCCTAGCCGAGGACAGTGCTAAATTCCAGCCAGGGCCGAGGGCGCAAATCCATTCGACTCGAGTCCATCAAGCGCTACAACGATGGCCTCTTCATTATTAGCTTGGATCATGCTCCGACAGGCCAGATTCTTATGTACGATCTTGGGACTGTTGCCAAAAGGAAGAATTCACACTGCAAGGGAGTCTCGGTGCCGCCTCAGGCTGCGGCTCCTGGCCAGCTTTCTGGATGTTCGGGGAGGATGAGGGCCACGTTTGGCCAGACTGGCCTGACCCTAAGAAGAGTTGTGAAACAACCCAGAAGTTTAAGAGCTGAACGTTTTGTATGCTCAGCTCCAGCAGTTGAATCAGTTGAAGCGTGAGCAGCGATGAGGGGCACCAAACTAGCAGCTAGCACGGCAGTGGGCAGCTAGTACTTACAGTAGCTGTCGCACGTATGAAATCAAAGCTGCGGTCGCATGCTGTCGGGGAAGATTTTGTCCAGGCTGGCAGGTTTCTCCAGAGCTTTCGAGCCAAGTGTTTTGTACTGTACTCTTCGTTCAGCACATGCAAGCGGTTATGTTTGGCATGTCTGTCATCTCCTCTTTGGCAAGGGGCGAGTTTGACATCATTGAGTGGATTCATGAGGAGGAGAATGTTTCGACGACTTTGCACACAAAGGCGGGCTGTACCCAGTCGCATCTCAGGGAAGGCATGGACATGAAAGGGTGGTGGAATCCTGGCATCTACGGGAAGGGCAAAGCTTTCAATTGTGATGTACATGCCCCGGGACAATGGCAAAACCAGGGCTGCTCACAACGCGGCCTTACCGGCACGGTCGGCCCTAGCTTCAACGAGGGTGGCGGCGGCACATACGCGGCCGAGTGGGACCCTCTGGCAGGGCACATGCGTGTGTGGTTTTGGCCTTCTGGGTCAGAGCCGGAAGATGTAAAAGGCTCAACACCAGATCCGGAGCTGTGGGGGCAGCCTGACCACTATTTCGAGCTCAGTCAGACATGCACTTCTAACCACTTCAAGAACATGAAGCTGGTGTTTGACATTACCTTCTGTGGCGACTTGGGTTCGCCCACCTTTCACGAACACTGTGGAGCAAAAGTGGGACACAGCAACTGCGATGCCTTTGTTCGACAGGAGACATGAGTCAAATTCGCTGATGTCTCTCATGTGGGCTTTAGGGGACTCTTCTGCGGCCCAGTGCCGGAACAGCCGGAACCTGGTGCAGGAGCCTGGGGCCTTCCACCAAACATACTGGTGGGTTTCAGCTCTCAACGTGTACCACCGTCAGGAGAGCTTAGCCAGCGCCTGAGTTTTTGAGAGCATCGAGTTAGAGTTTGGGATGGAAGCCCGTGGTTTGGGCAAGGCCTTCGCAGATCTGGGTTCGGCCGCGTCATCTGCAGAATGCAGGTGCAGATGCGTCAATCCTTAAGGCTGTCTTTGTGTGCGTGTCCTCGCACGCATGCGTGCCAGTGTGGCAGGCACGAGCATGTGGCCAGTCTGGAGTCGCGGGTCCAGGAACCTGCCGAGAGAGAGAGAGAGAGAGAGAGAGAGAGAGAGAGAGAGGGAGGTCCCTTCGTAAAACCCAACAACGCACGCCTCCGGGCAGCCCTCCCCAATCTGGGAGGTTAGGTGCAGAAAGAAAGAAAAGACGAGAGAGAAAAAGAGAGAGAGAGAGAGAGAGAGAGAGAGAGAGAGAGAGAGAGAGAGAGGGAGAGAGGGAGAGAGGGTTTAGGGTAGCCATTTTGGCTCAAGTCTGTGAGGGGAACCCGCCCCCCCAATCAGGCTTGAGTCAGCCGCGCCGCAGGCTCAAACTGTGAAGCCACTTCGCTCCGCCCCTACACCTCTAAGTTTTGGGCTTCGTTCGGGGGGCACATGTTCTTCAACTTGTCTTCGACTTGCCTTGGTCACTTCCATTGCTTTACGGGGACACCTTAACAAGGAGCTGAAGTGGGGGAACAGACAGGCGCATCGATTTCTGTACGCTGTTTTAGACCCGCATGCGTATGCAACATCCCTCCAGGACTCGTCACTTTCGGCATACCCTACCCCACCACATCACTTTGCCCTACCACGTCACATTCAGCTATAACCCCGCCTTTCCGCTATGGAGCACCATGATGCCACCGCTACCGCTGCACTGCCGACTACGACCGGGGAAGCCCTGGTGGAGACCGCCCTGCACCACATGAGGAAAGTCATCGAGTGGGTGGCCGAGAACTACACGCCACACCAAGCAGAGGACATCAGAGGGAGACTTCGGCAAGGGAGTGCAGATGAAATTACCCAGTGGTTCCAAGCAAGTATCAACGTCATTTCCCCCGTCAACAGTCAAGAACCTCCAACGCACCACAACGTCGGGGGCGAGTATGAACGGGGCGAAGGGGGAGCAGACCCCAATGATGAAGGAGCAGACTGGGGGGACAACACCGATGGGGAAGACACAACCGTGGGGCCATGTGAGACACCATCGGCTACCACAACCCGCGACCGCTCAGGAAAACCATGGAACGAGGAGGACGAGAAGAACACAAGAGCGACAGAGACCAAGGGAGCAGGCCATTTCGAGGACGACATCCTGGGGGAGCATGACGCAAGGCCATGTGCAACACCATCGGCCTCCAAGAAAGATGACACCAAGGGAACAGGCGACTTAGTGGACGACACCCTGAGGGAGCACACCAAAAGGCCATGTGAAACACCATCGGCCTCTAAGGAAAAGCCAACCCCACCAGGACAAGAAGAACGCCGAGGAGGTTACCGCACCAGACAGTCCAGTCAGAGAAGGGAGAGGCCACATGGAGAACAAAAGGCGAACAAACCAAAGGGAGAAGACACACGCGAACATCGACGAGATGAACCACAACAGCCGAGGAGGGATGAAGACGAATATGAGGAGGTGGCAGTTGACCCGGAAGACGTCACCAAGGCCGAGACCGAAAACTCGGGGGGCACCACAACAGGACGACTAAGACCAGCCGAACCCCAACATCCCCCGAGAAAACCTTGGTGGAGATTGCAGGCATCCCCGTTGCAAAGTATTGTCTCATCGCCAACGACATGGGAATCACTACAACGACAAGCTCGATGCCAAGCTCAGTCATCCGCATGTGAGCACGGCCGGGGAACAAACCGAGACTACCCAGCAGGAGCTCACCCAACACCGCAAAAACCGCCCACATGGGGAAAGCCAGGAAGACCATGTGAAACACCATCGGCTTCCAGGGCCAAACAGTATAGGGGCAACTATGAGGGAGAAAGTCGGTCGACTACAACAACGCGGAGATCACCCACGACCACAAGGCGACCACACACGGTGTATGGAGAGCCATGTGAAAGACCATCGGCTCGGAGGGAAGAGTCCCAACACCACGACAGACCACCCCTACCAAGGAAGAGAAGATTGGACAGAGCTGGGGGAGACACCTCAAGGAGCAGTGAAAATCTAGAAGACCAAATCAAGCGCCTGGCAAATCGAACAACGAAGTGACCCTCTACTACCTCGACCACGACATTCTCATCCACTGAGACCTGAATCGGGGACACAAGTGAGCCAAATAGGGAGAGAGGGAAACCAGCTGTGTAACAACCTTAAGGGGGATGTTTTCGGGACATAAGGGGAGACCGTAGCCAACCAATTAATCCAAGTGAGCGAAGCCTCACCGTACTGCACAATCAGCCGCCCTAGGGAAATCGCTTCTTCCCCTCCCTTCCCCTCGTGGGTCCCTGGGTGTTGTTCGGTTGATTTGGGGGATTTCGGTTGTTGGGGAAGGGAGGGACAATCTTCAAACCTCGTATTCTGTCTACAGCCCCAACCCACCAAAACTGTGGGGAGGGAACCACACCTACTCCACCCTGATTGTGGGGAGTATACCTAAGAGGAAGGTCTCAATTCGGGGCGGGGGCATATACCATTGGCTCCAAACATCACAGTGCACGCTTTTGCCTTCCTCATGTTTTGTCCTAAAGGGACGTTTTCGGCAGCTGGTGGGGAACACACACTTGTTCTACATGGTACCGTGGTTGGCACTACGTGGTGTTAGCTGTTGCTTCGTGATACCACCCACCACCTTCCAAACCTATCACACCAACAGACTCTGTATTGCTGGCCCCTTGGGGCGGTCCTTCCCCGCAAGGGGGGATCTTCGGCAGAGAGGGGGAGAGGGGGAGAGGGGGGAGAGGGGAGAGGGGAGAGGGGGAGAGGGGGGAGAGGGGAGAGGGGGAGAGGGGGGAGAGGGGGAGAGGGGGAGGGGGGACGGGGGGAGAGGGGGAGAGGGGAGGGGGGAGAGGGGAGAGGGGGAGAGGGGGAGAGGGGGAGAGGGGGAGAGGGGGAGAGAGGAGTCAGGTGTCCGCTACGTTTCCTCCCTGTTTTCACTCCACCCCCGCACACACTCGGAAAGGGGAAATGTCTCACACAGATCGGTGGAGCACGCCCCTTGAGGCGATCTCCCTTCGGGGGGATCATGTGTTCTGGAAGGAAGGAAGGAAGGCAGAGAGAGAGGGAGAGATGGTGCGCGCCACCGAGCATAGTGCCCGACCAAAGGGGTGCGATAGGGCGTAGAGTGTAGCTTCGTGGGGGCTGGGGAGGTTGACTTCGGCTGGATTGCAGGAAGGGTTGGGGATGTGGGGGAAAGGGTGAGTTGGATAGGGGTAGCGACTTAGCGGGGGCTTGGTGTAGTAGAAGGGTCGACAAGGGCCCGATTCCAAGCCCGAATCAATGAATGAATGAGAGAGGTCTGCACATTGTCCATTGAGTGCTTAAGCTGGGAGTGCCCTTTGCGACAAGCCCCTTCTTGGAACTGCAACCTTCGACTACGCAGGCATTTAGACAGCACGCGAAACAGCCGCGACAAACCCCGCGACATACGTATGAAACAAGTGGGCGCGACATACGTATGTAACACAGGTGGGGGTCGGGACACCGCGGCATACCCCTATTTAGAGCCACAGCCTGGAGAATTGGGAAGGAAGAAAGACCCGGAACCTGTCCCTACACTTCCAGATGCCGCCTCCATCCTCTGTCCTGACGGGGAGAGGGGGGGGGGGTGGAGGGGAGAGGGAAGGGGGAGAGTGAGGGGGGAGAGTGGGAGAGGGAGAGTGGGTGAGGGGGAAAGCGGGAGCGAGGGAGAGCGGGAGAGCGGGGAGAGCAGAAGAGCTGGGGAGAGCGGGAGAGCGGGGCAGACCGGGAGATCGGGGGAGAGCGGGGGAGAGCGAGAGCGGGAGGGAGCGTAGGAGCGGGAGGGAGCGGGAGCGAGAGAGCCGGGGAGAGAGCACAAGAGTGAGCAGGGCGGAGAGCAGGGGGGAGAGCAGGGGGGAGAGCGGGGGAGAGCGGGCGAGCTCAGGCCCAAAAAGATGGAGAGGCACAGCAGATAGTCAGTCAATCAAGTAATCTTGGGCGGGATGCGATGCGGCTTTTCGAGTGCTGGGTCTGGTTGCCAGGAGCTCGAGGCCATCCTATCCCAGAGAGATGGCGAGCTCCGCGAGTTGTGGGCACGGCTGAATGAGGTGCAAAGTGAAGACCAAGAGTCCTAGAGTGTTAGGCTTTGCTGTTTGATGTTTTGGGTTGGCTGATTCGTGGGCCACGACGTGGCGTGAATATCTTCGGTGGTGGTTATATGCACTTGTGGAGATCTTGTGGAGCTGCTAGCAATCTTGATCCGAGCCCCAGATCCTGAGCCAGAGCTACACGTGTCACCCTTGAACCCAGACAGCTCACAGGAAGGCCGGGGGCAGTCTCCAAGCAGCAGGGCCGTCGATCCACTTCCACCAGGGCATGGGCAGCCTTGGCCTGTCATCATTGCCTTTGATTTTTGTGCTTACTGTAGCTACATGTAGTTGCGTAGTTGTTCAGTATGGATTGGAGAACTTGTTTCCACAGCTCCTGTGGCCTGTCTGTTTAAGTTGGGCTGTTTTGAGGCTTGCAGATGCTATGGGCCCAGCTATCGACCATTGACTTCCCCGGTTGTTGTTCTTCTTCGTGCTGGCATCACAGCTTCTGGTCTTGTCGCAACGAGCCGTTGCTGCACGGAGAGCGCGAGCCAGCCTCTCAAAGCCAAAGGCCATGGGCTCGCGCGTGGTCTCTTGCAAAGCCGGCGGGCAGCCCGCTGTGTAGAAAGCCTCAATGCTCAGAGGAAACAAGGTTTTTTGTCAGGGTCTGACTAGCACACGCCTAGCTACCCTCTTGCAAGGTACAGTGTGAAGTAGAAGATTCGAGAGAGAGTATCCAGACAATGCTTCTGAAAAGCGCTGCATCCTTATCGAGGAGCGTGTCGCAGGGAGCACGGGAGGTTTGGGGAAAGATTGAGGTTTCGGATGTCTGCAAACTGGCAGGACTGGATGTGGGTTCAGGAAGCTGTAGCAGAACAACCTAACAACAAGACCGGGCAAATGTACGGAACCTGCCGCAACATCCGCAGTGCACAGAGACTTCAAAGATGAATGTAAAGATAGAAACCGAAGAACGAAGAACCTAATGTGGGAGCAAAACGCAAAGCCGCTAGTGCTCGGATCGCACGGGGCGACACGAGCAAGGAACGGTGGGCAAGCGAGGCACCCAAGCACAGGTGGAAAGCAACCCTGTGCCGGAGAGATCCTTTCTCACTGCGCGAAGTCGCTGTGAACCACGATCGTGTGGTCGCACCCCGTGACCTTCTTCGACACTAGCTCTCACATCATTCTCACATCATTCTCACATCGAAGGGTGTCGTTAAGCAGCGGTCGTGCAGCACCAAGACCTCAGACGATGCAGGTTACTCGCGATCGCATGCAGTTGCCTTGATTGAAATCACATCTAACCTTAAGCTGCAGACGTGTGGTGGTAGCAGTGGCCTCAGTCCTGATAGTGGAGAACCATGGTACTGTAAGTTCCAACTGCGTACCCATGCCATACGAGTTGTTGAGGGCTGTGAGTTCTGGAGGAAGCAGCTGAAGAGTTTGGGCCTCCTGGGCTGTGGAGGCTTCGGCTTCGTGGAGTCCTTCCCTCAGGACACTATGGACACTGCACAACAATGTGCAGCCAGAGGCGGTTCAGAAGGTTTGGGATGTTGGGGCTTGGTCGGCTTGGTCGGCTTGGTCGGCATGGTTCGTGTGGAGAGGGCCCGCTGAGGGCCCGTCCTCTGCTGTACATGCCTCTCTGCGGACAACATGAACGATGTCAGTCTTGCCAGTACAACGCGGCACACCTTGCACCAGACAAGTCATCACTCAATGGCTCGTGTGGCTCATGTGGCTCTGCGAAGCCGACGCAGTGCCATGCTAGGGCCAGGCATGCGAGAAATGTTGGAGAAACCTTCCTGAGAAGGCCTTTGACCTTCTGTCCCGCATAGACTGTCGACATCCCACTGAACCTACACTAGCAGCTACACGAAGTGTCAGCTACACTTCATCCCAGGCTGGTTGAGCACGAGCTGACCGCAGAGACATACGCGCTGAAGGCTATGCGACTCACTTCCAGAGCTGTTCAGGCGGAGTTGCCTCGTGTTCTCTGACACGTTACCCAGCTCCCAGGCGATCAGCAAGGGCTACATCGTGAAGAGTGGGATGAAGCAGAGCGTGCTTCAGGCCTGGAATGCAGACCGCCAGCAAGATTTGCACCATTCTTTGAGTCCTCTTTTTCAGGAGAAGGCAGTGCATATGCAATGCGAGTCCCTCTTCATTGTGAGGCTGTATGAGCGACTTGACAGCAATGGGTTGGAAAAATGCAGCAGAGCATTTTGCCAAGTTTCGGGCGAGTCCCCTCCCCCATCCTAAGGACATACAACTCGCCAGACAGCCGCGACCCCAGTGTGCTCTTTGCAGTGCAGCTTCAACTTCCGCCTTCCGCTCTTCTTTCTTTGGTGTGCGTGTGTGCTTGTGTGCTTGTGTGTGCTTTTGTGCGAATTCCCCCAGCGCCGAGAGCCGAATTTATGTGGGTCCTGCTAGATGTGCCAGACGGCCGAGATGCTGTTGGGTCTCCCTGTTGGTTCTCTCTGTTTTTGGCCTCCCTCTGTTGCAGTGCTCTACTTTCTGCTGGAAGCCGCGCTCGGCGGAGAGCTGTACGCGACGCCCGGAGCTGAGCTGTCTCTCCTCGCTGAAAAGCTGATTTGAGAGCAGTTCTGCCAGGTACAATCGGAAAGGGTTCTTCGGCAAGGACAGGCGCAGCAGAGGGCCAGAACTGGAGGGCTCGCAATTTGCGTGAGGCTTGAAGTTTTGCGGAATCTAGCTGCCCATTTCCACGCCTAGGCCTATGTGTGCGGATGCCTATGCAGTTCACAATGAGATGGCGTTCCATGATTTGAAGCCGTTTCAGTCATGGATAGCGCAAGGGGGTGGCATTGGACGAGCTCGAACTTCCGCACCGCAATCAATTGCTACACGAGAAGCTGCGAATTTCCTAAGTACTTGCCAGAGATGTCAGAGAACCACTGTTACGGACAGACACATGCACAGCAAAAGCCGAGAGATCTGTGTGCAATGACTTCGCGTGAAGCAGCATTGAGGCCAGGACCGGCAAGCATGGCAGTAGCACATTTGAGACGACGTGAAGCATGTGGCCTGCTTGTGGTGCAGCGCTAGAATCAGCGTATCTTGTTCATGTTCTGATGTGTCTGAAACCTCGAAGCCTCGAAGGGGGTGGGGAGTGCTTTCTGCTCGTGCTTGTCTTGAACGAAGAAAATGAGCAAAAACGGAGCCACAAGATGAAAGCTTGGAAGAAGGAGACCAAGAAGGAAGGCAGAGACGGACGATTGCCGTAAGCCCATACCTCTCCTGCATCAGCATTCAGCACTTCAAGACTTCAAGCTCCTACGTCCCAGAACCCGAAACAGACACGCAACGGGACGTGTGAGGGCGCGGCAATTTCCGAGACATGGGCATTGCGACAGGATAGAGGGCGTGTAGGCACGAAGCTTCGTCAGCATAAAGTACCGAGATGTACAAATGAACGGGTAAAGACTCCACAGGACCCCGCGCAACGAATCTTTGTGTTGCGGGGAAGCCTTGGAGCTCTTCATTTGCAAGCTTTGGAGGCACGATACAGTTGTGGTTCAAGAGCGCAGATTTGTAGCATTGTGATACGTTGTGTAGAGAGATGGGAGACAGCAGCCCGAGGACACAAAGAGGGACCCCTACGTAGGGATCCCGGGTGTAAGGCATCATGGGGCGTGTTTTGTGCATGAAACCAAGGCAACATTGGGCAATGTTGGGCATGAGGATGTTGCTCCCTGCGCCTTTTTTGCTCAAGGTGAATGCAAGGCAGCAGAACCCACACAGACGCGATATTTTAAACGCTCCTTTATGCTTACGACTTATTCTCGTTGCTTTCGGGTTTGCCCAACTTTCGGGTCACATGGAAATGCTCTGGGCTACTCTTTGACAAGCCCAGGACGATGAGAAGCAGCATGAGCAGCCTTCACCTTCGCCTTGCTTTTCTAGGTTTTTTGAGTTGGTGGGGTGCTTTTGGCACTCTGGCGGATGCGGCTGTCGCTCCGAAGGAGCAGAATGAGGCCGCCGAGGAATCAGACAATTCCTTTCATTCGAGTTGGCGTTCTACTGGAAGTGCTACTGGTTTTCCTAGGAAACTGTGGCCTCAAAAGCCTGTCAACGGAGAACCGCTCGACATGCACTTCGATGGCTTTCTTGTTTTCCTCTCAGTGATGGTGGCGGTTGTTGGGGCCTTTGTAACTTTGACGACCTCCTCGTATGTCCAGCTGGTACGGAGCTCATGCTGGTACACCGTGATGGTGCTGCAGTGTGGCCTAGGCCTCGGTGTTGCCACAGTTTGGTGTATGCATTTTGTGAGCATGCGGTCTTTCAAATTGTGTGCAGCTTTCATCTCCGATGCATCGATGGACGTGAGTTTCGAACTGGGTCTTACGCTGTTGTCAGCTGTTTCGTGCTGGCTTTTCTCCTGTTTGGCTGTTCATGTCTGCATTGGCCAAGTAACTGTCTTTCAGAGGGGCTTTCAGCGGGGTGTTCGTGTCCCTGCATCCGGAGCATTGCTTGCAGTTGGCATCGGGTCAATGCACTATCTTGGAATGCTGGCGGAGCGTGGCAGATTTGTCATAATCTATGACGGATGGCTGGTTTTGCTAAACGTCCTGCTGTGCTTTGTGTGCTCAACTGGCATGATGTGCATCGTGGCTTATCTCCCGAACCATACCAGATGGCGATGCGCCGGGTCTGTTCTGATGGCGATACTGGCCAGCACAGTGCACTACGCGGGCATGGCTCCTGTTGCACACATGGCTGATAGTGTAGGGATGACCTGGAGTTTCTTTGGACCTGCAGGCCTCAAAGACGTCACAGCCGAAGCCAGTGTCATCGTGTCCTTGTTCTGCGATGTGCTCTTGATGACGGGAAACGCTTTCTACCTAGAAAAAATCAAGGACCGTGAGAAGGAAGACATGGAGCAGGAGCTGGAGTATCAGCATTTTGTTGCAGATGCTGGCAGACTTATGAAGAAGTCCAGATCGATGCAGTTCCCCTTGGCACTCATTCGTGCAGATGATTTCGTGAAGTTAGGCAAGCTCGTTTCGCATGAGTCGCTGCGTGACAGGAAGCTTTTGATTATGCTAGATACGCCCAGGGCAGCAGCAAAGCTTCGCGGACAAGGTTGCATTATCTTCTTTTCGCACCAGTGGCTTTCCTCACTGTATCCGGATCCAGAGGGGCACCAGTTCAGTGAAATGAGCAGTGCGATCCAGGCGCTAATCATGAGAGTCAATGATTTGACCATGCACAACATCTTTGTTTGGGTCGATTACAGCAGCATTCCACAGTGTTCTGCGGAGCAGCAGCAACTTGCCATTAATTCCTTACCGGCCTACGTCTCAGCTTGTTCGGCATTCATCATTGTGGCTCCGCAGGTGCTGCATTCCGATGTCCACCGGATGTGTTCATTCGACAGCTATTCAGAGCGGTTTTGGTGCCGTCTGGAAGTGTGTTGTGCCGTTTTGACGGCATTGAGCCACCACCAGGCAACAAAAAGCACAGATGGGAGCTTCCTTGTGACTGGCAGCTTTGCCCGCACGGTGAGCCTTGATATGGTGCCAGTCTCATATGATGAGGAGGATGATCATAGACAGCGCCTTTACCTTGCTGGTGACAGAAAGCTCAAGCCTCTTGTGGTCATGGGCGAGGACGGCTTGCAAGACCATTTCGTCGATTTACTGCACGTGTACGGAGGTGAGTTGGACTGTTGCGCCCGGAACCACAAAACACTGACAGGAGAGGATGTGTCGTGTGACAAGCACCGTGTAGTACAGGCACTCTCGGGACTCTATGGCACTATGATGGTACAGATGCTTCGAATTCGTAGACAAAACAAGAGTGGAAACCATTTGCGACGCTTGCTGAATTTGGGCGAGATGTTCGTTCGAAATCGTGATGTCTACTTTCCCACGGCCTATTTTGGCACTCGTCTGGATGCCATGCACGAATACGTTCAGAACTTGTCCAAGTTTTGGCAGAGCTCAGCAAGTTCTTTGGAGTCACCGTCGACGCAGGATTCCATATGCTTTCGTGAGATGGTCGCCGATTTGGATGGAGACCAGCTTGGTGGTTCAAGCAATGCTGGCTCTGTGGCAGATATGGACGACACGGTGCTTCCACAGGAAGACCTCGACAGCCAAGTGACGCAGGATGCGATTGTGCGGGAGTCGGTCTGAGCCCCTAGGATTCTACGAATGCAGACAACCCATGTACACAACAGCACGGCTTCCTTCTGAACCTCTCAACATGTTTGCTAATTCGCAGGTGATTCTACTATGTCTACTACTGCAGAAAACGCATGCTAGGGGTTTGTCATGGATTCGAAGAGGGTCAGAACCTGATCATGATGATCATGCTGGTTTTGGCTCCAATTGCAACCTTCGGGCCGCAGGAACTGCGTGCTTGAGGGGTTGCTGTTCGCATGTCTTGCATGCGGAATGCGGGCTTCCGGGCCTGAGGCCAGGAAAGCCATGTCGATTGGCAACATGCTGTTGTCTGAAACTGTGCAGTGTTTTCAAAGCTCTGCTCGGATACCTTTTTCAAAAGAAATTTTCGACGAACGTGACATGGCACACCACCCTGTCCGATGTTATGTTTCACACCACTCAAGCACGCAGCTTGGCTGTTGGGTGGCCGGGTTTTTGAGGAGCAACGTGATGTGAAACTGCCTGCGGCGTTCGATCGGTGTGCTGTGCCTCGTGATTCTGTAATACTTGAAATGGAGCTTGACCTCGTTGCTTTGCTTCGCTGTGCAGGACAGTGGCTTTGACCCGTCTCTTGACAAGGAGACAGGCTACCACAAGAGGAGTATGACTGTAGTGCC
The DNA here is from genome assembly GCA_905221605.1 of Symbiodinium natans. NCBI lineage: Eukaryota > Dinophyceae > Suessiales > Symbiodiniaceae > Symbiodinium > Symbiodinium natans. Next base: position 142,567 of record CAJNDS010002666.1, on the reverse strand, counting down.
GCAGATGCATTAGCATCGCTGGCCTAGTGTTGTGCAGGAGGTTGGTTGGGTGTTTTCCCGGATCGACTTTCAGGGTGTGCGTGCTTGTCAGTGTCACCAGGTTGCATTTGCAAGCCTTTCCTCTTGACGAGTTCAATACTGTACCTTTGCAGCCCTTGTGACAGCGGAGGACTCGAGGACGTTAAGTCGTTAGGCCTTCTGGGACATCTTGCAGAACGCAGAAGTCCAGGTCGGAGGTTGGAAGAGATACGCCGGGTGCGTATTGTGGAAGGCTAAGGTTGAAGCAATCCGGTTTCAAGTTCGAGGTGTTTGCGTGCCCCGTGAGCATGTGCATGTTTATGGTCATGTCTTGTTATAACCACTACTTGTACTAAGTACTACTATTATCACATTGCCCCGCCATCACTGAAAGCCGACGGCCGAATAAGCTCATAAGCCAATGAGCTGATCACCCGAGTCCAATATAGTCCAATAAGCCGATAAGCCAATACGAGTTGTATCGGCTTATCGGTTTGTCAACTTATGAGCTTGATTATTGGTTTATCGGCTTCCGTGTTCAGGCCAAAGAAGCACAAACAAGCACGCACACTGCTCTTTCCCAAGGGTGTGTGGTTTTTGGTGTATTTGGCAGAACTTAGGGGTGTCCAGCTTGCGGGCAAGTCACAGAGAACAGTCCAAATCCCGAAATCCCTAAGTCTTTGAACTTCCAGGGTCCGGTTTTGAAGGACTTGGCAGTTTCCTCGCTAGGGGAAAATGTTGTTTTAGATTTGCAGAAGCCATCTTATGGTTCTGCTCCCGCGTAGATTCGCAGAATCACCTTAACGCCACGTGACCCGCTTCGGCTCGGGGTCTCTTAAAGAGTGCTAAAGAGTGCTAAAGGGCTCGGTAAAGGGTTCGGTGAGTGAACGGGTGGGGGGGGAGGGGGAGGTCCACAGCACATAGCAGGGGTGCCACTTCTGGCCCAAAGTCCATTGGGGGTGGGCCGGCAGAACGATGGAGAAACGTTAATCCACATGTCCAAAGCTCTGGTTGTTGCGGGGCAGGGAAAAGGCGGGGAGCGCTTGGCGCTGGGCTTGGAGATGCCAACAAGTTCCGGATGCTAAGGGAGAGCAAGGATGAGCAAAGCAAGATGCAACAGCAACTGTTAGAAGGATGCCCATGGCCAAGACAGATTCAGATAGCATTAGCCAAGAGTCCGGTGACCATGCGGAGCCATGAGTACAATGAGTACTAAATTGACAGAGCAGCGCAGGTCAAAAGCTCGGTTCTAGACAGTTGCTAAGAACTCGCAGTCTGGATTGCAGCTGTTGCCTTTTCATCCTTTTCTGTGCAACAATCGATTGAACCAAGCTTCCGTCCGGAGCACTTGCCCAGGCTTGGCAACAATGGGCCGGGTGTACAGAGCGCAGTCCCCTCGAAGACCGGGGAGGTTCCCGTTCCGATGTGGCCAGGGCACCGAAGGTCTGCAGAATGGTCCGCAAAATGGAACGCAACGGTCTACAGGGCTCGGAGTTCCACGATCTGCGATATCACCTCTTGCTTTTCTCAAGCGTGCTGCACTGCAGCTGAAGGACAGCTTTGCAAAGTTCTACGTTGCCGGAGTGGTCTTGGCTTTTGACCATCTGCATGGACTCTCGGCCGCACGAGTTTGGGACGCCGGCGAGTTCCGTTTGCGATGCTGTAGATAAGCCCTCAGAAGTGCGAGTCGAGTCGTAAGCTCAAGATGCTTCATAGCCCTCTGACATGCTATGTTTTTCGCCAAAGGAAAGAAGATCCTCTACCGAGACCTGAAGCCGGACCTTCGACTCACGACATGCACTCGCTCTCAGCTCATAGACTCTTTCGTGCCCTCTTCACATTTTGAGCATACGACATGTGCCCTAATCTTGCCGGGAAGTGTTGAGTTAACTTAGAGGTAACGTAGAGAAACGTAGAGAAATCTATATGTCACAGTCATTTAGTCCTTCTTCTTCGCGAGAGTAGCGGGCAGTTGGCCTACTACTGGGGCTGTCTTGGCCTCGAACAGTTGAGCACCAATGCCGCCTGTACCGTGCAGTCAGCTTTCAAGGACACTGCTAGTGTGGTATAGCTGCTGCAATGTCATTGGCCGGCCTTGATGAAGAGCTTGCCAGAAAGATTCGTTCAGCCCGGCCAAAGCCCTCACGAACCCGGCGGGAAGCTTACATGGAGGGACAAGACCCGCAGCTTCGAGATGCAGCCGCCGCAGATGCCCTTCTGGTTGCTCGTGTGACAAGCCTGGCTCCACTCATGCATGCGATGCGAGTCGCCAGCAAGTCGATCCAGGCTGCTGCTGGCGGCCTGCAGCGGAGCACGAAGAGCATAGCTGCAGATGCCACATTTCACAAGCAGCTGAAGGACAAAGATCCTCCAGCAGCCGTTGGCACGAAAGCCATGATTGATGCATTCCAGGATATTGGACAGGCTTTGGCGGACCTGTCCTCCAACCTGTCAAGCAACATCCTGGCCCCGCTGGAAGCCCTCTCCAACAGCTTGAAGGTGGGATGATTGCCGGATAGGGGCATAGGGCAATGGCATAGGGACCAGCATCGAATAGGAACGAGACATGTCAAGCAGGGAGCGGAAGGATATAAAAAAGCATGCTGACAGGAGGAATGTGTGGATGAGCGGCTCAGGCTCTTGGAGCTGGATCAGCAGGACGAGATATCCCCAGATTTTGTAAATTTGTTGTAATTTGTTTAAGCTTCAGGTACCAGTAGATGCACCGGTGGCGAGGTGGTCTAGATCCTTTTGTTCCCTTGCCTGACTTCAGATTCAGGACATGCTTTGTTCCCGAGCAGTTGCAGAGACCTTGCGCCAGAAGGAGCGAGCTTCCGCCGAGCTGCAGGCCATTGCGCGCCAGGAGAACAGTCACAGCTGGTTCCGGAGGCCACAGTCGGCTCGCTTGGAGGAGGTGGCTGCCATGGAAACGGCAGTGGTGGAGGAACTTGCCAGCAAGATGGACCAACAAGCGGTTGTGAAACGAAGCAAGGAGCAATGCATGCAGCAGTTTCAATGCTCTCTGCGCGAGCTGGATGACAGGTGTGCGAATCACCTGCATACCATGGCTGACGACTTTAGCCGCGCGTGGCTGGGTGTTGCCGAGAGGATTGGGCAGGCAGCCGAGGCAGTCGCTGGCCAGCGCCGTTGTGACAAACCCATCGCGCAGCGAAACGAGTCCAAGCCCCAACCGCACAGCTGGGCGCCGGTGCCTGCAGCCCGCCATGAGCCATACCGTGAGCCGCGTGACCCTGGATCGCCGGCGGTGCAAACACAGCAGCATGCAGTGCAGCATGCGCAGCGCGCGCAAGACAGCGAGTTTCAGGAGGAGGCTTCAGCTCCCCAGATTGAGTTTGCTGCGACACCAAGTTCTCACACGGGGCACACGCGAGAGTCAAGCACAGGAAGCCAGGCTCGTGATGCAATGGTGGCTTCTACACTGGACAGCGAAGTTGCAGCTTTGGAGGCTTCTGTTGACTACACGTCGCCGAAAGACGCGCTCAAGGCGCTAGCGCCGCTAGCTCCTGAGGTGCACCAGGACAGCGAAGGCGAGCCAGAGGCGCAGCATGAGCCACATGAGCCACAGCAGCAACAGCACCAACAGCACCATAGCCATCACGGGCATCACGGGCATCACGGCCATCACTCTCGAGACTCTCCTCATTGTCTACAGTTTGAGTTCGACGAGAGGGTCCAAAAGCTTGGGTTCGAGGTCGTCTGGGCCGACCGGCCTTGTGTTGGCAGCGTCGTCCCAAATGGCGAGGCGGAGAGAGTGGGCTTGGTGGCCGGCGCGGTGATCACGGAGATGAACGGCATCTCCACTCTGAACAAGTCGCGCGACGAGCTGATGCCGCTCTTGAAGCTTCGGCCCTTGCGGCTGAATGCAGATGTTCCCGCATAGCCAGCTTGAGAAAAGATCCTTGTGCACTTTGTATACTTTGTACAGTAGCAACAAACTCATACGTGTACCTGCATCTGCAACGCCTGCACAAACTTCGGGGGTGGGGAGCCTCAGCGGCAGGAGAACTTGCTCCTCAATGACAAGGGGTGCGTGAAGCTCACAGACATGGGCCTGGCGAAGGCGTGGGAACGCAGTTGCGACAGCTGTGCACTGCGTGGCATGCTGGGATGCGCTAGGCTAGGGGGGGGACCCTCTCCAAGCAAAAAAGTAGCAAATAAAGAGTCGGGGATCCAAGGTGGGGTAATTACTTGCCGGCACCTACGGCCCGAGGCCTCGTTCGTGTTATCATGCGCCTGGTGCCAGATTTGTATCGGCAAGACCTACACTGCATGTGGCACGCCGGACTATTTCGCGCCAGAGTTGATCGCATCTACTGGCCCCAGTCCTGGAACTGCTTCATGAAACCGAGTCTGGATGCCTGTGTATGACTGTGTTCGCTGGAGCTGCTTTAGTCAGATGCAAGTTTGTGCGGATCATGTGTTCATGTGGCTCAGATGCGACCACATTGCTAAGTGTTTTCCAAGGTCACACAGTCGCGGTGGACTGGTGGACGCTGGGCATCTTTCTCTTTGAGTTGCTGAGTGCTGGCCTCGGCTTTTGCAGATGTCATGTTTTGTGGGGATGTCTGCCTCGTTGCAACGGCGCCTGCTCCTTGGAGTTATAGGCAGCTGTTTTGGGGGCAGTATGTGAGTTTCCCAATGCCTTTGCCAAGTCAAAGCTTTGGCGTCCCAGATGGCCCTTGACTTGTGTTGCGTCACACTGAGTGACACAAGTTAAGGGCTTGTTTGGGGGGAGTTTATAGCTGAGCCCTGGACTACCTAAGCCCTGAAAACCAAAGCCCGTAATCCTAAATATTTCTACCTTAAACCGCTATCCCACAGCCCAAACTTCAAATATCTCCGGCCTCAACCCCAAAACCGAAGACCAAATCCCAAATATCTCCACTTTAAACCCCAATCCCACTGCGCAAACTTCAAATGTCTCCAGCCTACCCCAAAACCGAAGCTAAAAATCCCAAGTATCTCGACCTTCGACTGCAATTTCAGAACACAAACTTCAAATTTCTCCGGCCTAAAGCCCAAACCAAAAATCCACAATCCCAAATATCTCCACCTCAAACCCCAAAGCACTTCTGATATCTGAGGACATGATCTGGAAGCAAGACCTCAAGAATAGAAAGCGATTTTTGCACGAAAGCCTGGCAGTCGTGTCAAAAACAGCAAAACCAGCATTCCGAAAACGCGGCGCGTTTTGCACGCAAAAAAAAGGTGTTTTTGCATAATCCAGTAAAAGCATAGTTCTTTAGACACTGGTTTTAACAGAGAAAGAGAGAAAGAGAGAAAGAGAGAAAGAGAGAAAGAGAGAAAGAGAGAAAGAGAGAAAGAGAGAAAGAGAGAAAGAGAGAAAGAGAGAAAGAGAGAAAGAGAGAAAGAGAGAAAGAGAGAAGGAGAGAAAGAGAGAAAGAGAGAAACAGAGAGAGAGAGAGAGAGAGAAAGGGAGAAAGAGAAAAAGAGAAAAGGAGAGAAAGAGAGAAAGAGAGAAAGAGAGAAAGAGAGAAAGAGAGAAAGAGAGAAGGAGAGAAAGAGAGAAAGAGAGAAAGAGAGAAAGAGAGAAAGAGAGAAAGAGAGAAAGAGAGAAAGAGAGAAAGAGAGAAAGAGAGAAGAGAGAAAGAGAGAAAGAGAGAAAGAGATAAAGAGAGAAAGAGAGAAAGAGAGAAAGAGAGAAAGAGAGAAAGAGAGAAAGAGAGAAAGAGAGAAAGAGAGAAAGAGAGAAAGAGAGAAAGAGAGAAAGAGAGAAAGAGAGAAAGAGAGAAAGAGAGACAGAGAGAAAGAGAGAAAGAGAGAGAGAGGAGCGGGTGTGGGAGTGAGAGTGGGAGTTGGAGTGGGAGTTGGAGTGGGAGTGGGAGTGGGAGTGGGAGTGGGAATGAGAATGGGAGTGGGAGGGAGGGGGAGAGAGAGAGAGAGAGAGAGAGAGAGCACCAGAATTCTGCGACATCAGGTGCGTCGTTTCTCGCGATCGTGCGCTATAATGTCGAGAAATGAGGTACCGATGCTCGCGTGCTGGCCGGCTCGCACACAAAAACTTACGCGCAGAGGGATGGCCGAGTGCGGAGGCTCGTGCCCTTATATATAAGCTCCGTGTGCAGATCCTCGGCCGGCTGTTCAGCATGTTGAACTCGTTGGTGTCTTGCAACTTCCCAGAGCACTCGGGCAAGGTGGTCACCCGCCATTTGAGTCTTCGTACCCCATGCAGCCAGGAGCCAAGTTGTGCTTCAGGCCTCCTGCATGTTGCGGCTGACCGCCACAGCCTCTGCAGCCGAAGCTTTAAGGACATACCAGAAAATTATGCGGGGCATCGCGAAGGCATGTTGCTTGCACAGAGATGAGAGGGATGCTGGACCTGTCATCGCGCACCCGCTTTGGGTTCAGGTGGCCTTCCCGCCAAAGTGCAAGGGTTCAGCCGAGGAGCGGGCAGCTGTGCGTGTTCACGGGCGCGGCCCTAAAGTCCTTGTGCGCCTGCGCACGTGAGTTCTTGGGTTCTCGGAGCCACCCTCAAAACCACAGAGGCCTGAGGCTGCCGACCAGTATGTATAACGATCCTAATTCAAGCCTGCAAGTGTTTGGGAGTGCTTTGTTGACCCTGGTGACGATGGTAGCGTAGCTGGCAGGACTTGGTCAAGAGCCTCTGCAAGCACGACCCCGCGGAGAGGCTTCCCATGAAGAAGGGTGGCAGCCGCAACATCAAGTCGCCGCTCAGACCCTCATGGGCAAATTCGGAGGCTTCCTTTTTTTGTTGGGCCATGGTGTTGGCAGACCGAGCCCGGGGGGTGGCGATTCTGTGGTGAGTGTTGAGTACATTTGAGTGCTTTGACGGCGCGCTTCGTCCAAGCTTTTCTTTCTTTTGATACTCACCGGTAAGGGCTGGCTTTTTCAGGCTGTGGAACGTGTAGCATTGTGCACCGATTGCATCTCTCTCCACTGTGTCTCCCATTCCGGCGTAGCCACCATTAGAGCAATCATGTCTCCAGCGAGGATGGGTGACATGTACGGTTGTAACTGGCCCAGCTTTTGAGCATTCGGGGACTGACCCGGGGGTTCAATTAGCGAACATGAGATTTTTATTGAAAGCATTGTCGAGCTCTTTGAATGGTAAGGCATCCCTTCTACAAGGGCTTCGACTGGGCGTCCTTCGAGTCGCTGAGGCCCTTCGTGAGAAGTCTAGTGGGGGCTTCTGGAGAAGAAAGAAGAGGTAGCACCAGGTAGCATCAGGTAGCGCCAGGTAGCGCCGGGTAGCACCAGGTAGCACCAGGTAGCAGGAACACAAATAAAGGGATGGAGCCTCTGGATGCTGTTAGGGATGCTTTTGGATTGTTCTTGCCGAGTATCTTGCGCGGCAAGCAGTTGGGCTCGAGCCGGCCTCCGTAATTTTCAGGCACCATGACCCGCAAGAAGTCTGGAGCGGGCCTGGGAAACTCGCTGGCCAATGACCGCCGAAAGCGTGCCGAGGGTTACAACGGTCACAAAGCCAGTGGGGTCCCAGAGGGCCAGGCGAACCGGTCAGTGCTCGAGCAAACCTCGCTGGATGACTTCATCGCCAAAGCGGAGAGCCTTGTATGCAAGACTGTAAAGGAGTCTCCCCGCAGTGGGCTTTCAGTGGCCTTTCAGGCCACTCTGCCCCAACCGAGGCTCGCAAAGGCGGACTTCCATGCCGCACGAGGCTGGGCCAGATTTCAGGAAAAAAGTTGGCCACCGAGGTGCAGCTATTGCAAGCCGTTGACCGTTAGGACTGCTAGGTAAGATTGCAGTTTTAGCCTGCTTGGACTGAGCTGAGATTTTGCGACTTGTCAGGTCAAGCTGTCGAGTGCACGACAGAGCCGTGGATTGCATTTTGTATTTGGGAGAGTTGGGGCCGTAATGTGTCTTGATTGGCTCGAGTTTGTTTCAAGGCTTGGTTGTCACCCCTGAGTTCTTGAGCTGCCAAGTGAGGAGATCATCTACAGAGCAGCGGCGGACCCAGCAACCACCCGAGAGACTTGTCACATTCATTTCCCGAGTTTTTCAGGGCTTCAAGCGACTGTCTTGTTTTTTTTTCAAGCTCAGGAGAAGGAGGCCGAGGCCAAGAAGGTGGATGTTCCCATCCCATGGCGCCCTCCCTGGCAGGAGGCCTTGATGGCCTGGCGAAAGGGACATGGGATGGTCTGTGGTGATTTTTGAAGTGTGAGCATTTGTGAGCTAATGTTGCACGGCCGTGGGATTCAGGCCTGTGAAGCAGCTTACGACATTGTGTCTCCGGAGTGTCACGAACATTCACGAACTGTCCGCTAGAAAAGCTCTGCGCGTCTTCTCTTATGTCTTTTGATGCTCTCGTGCGTTTTGTTGGGGCAAGGCTATGGTTCCGGTGTGGGGGACCTAGCAAGGCCAACAATGACCCATGCAAGGCCTCCTCTGCAGAAGAGTTGGCATCTGCCGAGGGGCAGGCCTTTCTCGAATGGAGGCCGGGCACTCTGAGCGATGAAATTCTGATTCGTGTTTCTCCGGTGCTGTTGCCGTTGCCTGTGTTTCGCCGGTTTTCAACCGCTCTTCTACTGTCGGACCCAATGAGCAGCCCCCTCATGAAGTTGATTGAGGGACGGAATCGTCGGGGTTCAGTTTCAGATGTTAGGGTAGGTGGTTCAGCATGGAGTGGCAAATCACACTTGCTGCGGTGGGTCAACGTGACTTGAGGCGAGGACTTGCAAAGCTTGAGGAGGAGGACGCAGTAGATCTATTTCAATCTCCCGGCATTGCATCGTCTTTGGATGCCTAATCCCAGTGTCGAAGCCCTTGAGGATGGCTTGGTCTTGACCCCCTACGAGCGAAATCTGGACTTCTGGCGCCAGCTCTGGCGCTGTGTCGAACGCAGTGATGTGCCTTTGAAGCCGTAGCTAAACGGCTTCTCCAGCCACATTTTCTGAAAAGCTTTGACTGCGACAGCCCTTCAGCCCTTCATGCCATGTGGATCCTTGCTCGATTAGCAGGTCCTCGTGCAGATCCTGGACGCCCGCGATCCGGAGTTCTACAGATGTAGAGATCTTGAACGGTACATCGAGCAGTTTCCGAACAAACGCCACCTCCTCCTGCTAAACAAGGCCGTGTTACAGAATAAGTTGTACTTTGTGCAGTTGTGCGAAAGGGACCTTGCATAGCTTTAACGCTATGCGACCCGCCTCGGCCTGTGAACCCGGCAGACTGCGTGAGGAACCTTCTGGGCATCACGGGGCGGACATAAGGGCAAGCATCGTGAGCCTCAGTTGGCCCTTGTTGGGCATCAGGGTGCCGGAACGGCAGGCGTCATCAGCATCACTTGGCTCGTCAGGCGGGCCAGACTAGCAAACGACTCCTAGCAGGGTCCATAGCAGGCAGAGGAAGGCTTAACGCCGGGGGGAGAGGGATCAAGGAGGTGGGTTGCCTGGGGCCACGGCGGATTTGCGCGAAGATGCCCGATAGCCGATGGACCAATCGACTCTCTGTAGGCAGATTTCCTGAACATGCAGCAGCGTGAGCAGTGGACGTCCTACTGGACCGACAAGGGCGTTGAGACAATCTTTTTCTCAGCCCTGCGGGAGCTTCACAAGCAGCAGCGTGCCTGTGCCTCCTCGTCTGCTCGAGATGCTCGAGCTCCCGAGGACGAAGACAGCGAAAGCGATCTCGACAGCGAACCGGACGACGAAGAATCCGTAAAGACCGAGGATGCGGAGAGCTCACGACGTCTCCCACCTCACGGTCCTCTGGAGGATGGTGGGATGAGCGGCGTAGCGGACTGCGCGCGTCTACTGGACGAGCTGCAAGCGCGCATGCCCCCTTCAAACGCTTCAAGGAGAGGCGTCGTGGGCTTTGTGGGCTACCCCAATGTTGGGAAAAGCTCCGTCATCAATGCTTTATTTGGGGCAAAGAAGGTTTCAATGAGCCGTACCCCTGGCAAGACCAAGCACCTGCAAACTCTAGAGCTCAGTGATTCAAACATCACTCTCTGCGACTGCCCCGGCCTAGTATTCCCGTCAGTGGTGGCCACCCGGGCCCACTTGGTCATCAACGGAACTGTTCCTCTGGATGAGCTGAGAGATTTCATCGATCCCATCCGGCTCATCGTCGGCAAGATAGGGCCTGAGCCGATCTTGCAGAGGCGGGGACGTGTTGAAGTTTTGCTGAAAGATGTTGAAAGCTGGGGAATCGTTTTGAATCCATGTGACGTCACATTCGAACGATTGGGAGGGGGACGGGGCCCCAGGTACGGCGTCAGCGCCTCGGAGGTTCCTCGCCCGCATTGGCATTTCTCTCCCACCCGATGACGTTTTTGCACACGTTGTGTGTTTTGGTTGCCGGGGCTTTGGTGTTTGGGATATTTTGGGATGCTGGGCTTTTCGTGAGGGTTGCTGTCATACTTGGCTAGATGCTGGGTCCATCCTGGTCCACGGAGGAGCTTTAAAACAAGTGACACGTGCGCATTTGGCATGTGATTTGCTGCTGCATTGCTGCTACCTGCCAACGGTTTTGTGCATGCCTCTACCATATCAACCAACCCACCCGAGTCCGTAGGCTGTCCGTAGGCTGTCCGTAGGCTGTCCGTAGGCTGTTCGAATGTTTGAAGCGGTGTGAAGGTCCGGGATGGTGCCATCCGCCGGGGTGTTGGCGAGGCCTCGGACGAGATGGCGCACCAGGTTCCGGGAAATGGAAACAGGGGAAGGGGGGCCCCATGCCTTCCAGCTCCACATTCGCTTTGACCTCTGAAGGTTCTCTGTGGCCTCGCAACGCACCGGCACCACTTCCTCAGAGTGGGGGTGCCAGATGAGACCTGGGCAGCCCGGAGGGTGCTCCGTGATTTCTGCTCCTTGGTCAGCACACCTTCAAAAAATTAGAGCCGACACAAGACGACAAACGAGTGTGCCGTTCTTTGTCCGTCCACAACTGCGCATGAACGTTTCGTGTGCCAGTCGGCGCCAATCGTAGATGACAACGCTATCTTGTTTGAAGGTGAACAGGCTTGATCATGTTGTTTCAGACAACCAGTACCAGCAGCCATGGTGAACGCGATGCCGTTTAAAGGGCAGTGCTCTTCTTATACAAATGTTTTCAAGTGATTCAAGGGAAGAGTTCCAAATGCCTGAGCAGCTTAGCAGGTTAGCAAGCGATGGCCCGAGGTACAGGGCAGCTGCTGCACTGCGAGCATCCGCCGGGCAGTGAATCCAGCAAGCAGATCCGCAATATTGGTAGGTGGCGATCTTGATTTTAGGTGCAAGGAACCTTTGCTGCTGCGCTCGCCTTTGTTTCAGATATCGCTGGACCAAGGCGTGGAGCCTCAGAGTCATCTCCTGAACGAGCAGGATGGTATGACAATTTCGTTCGCCTTCAGGCCATGTCAAGTTTGTGCCACTCCACACGTCTGAGCCAGGACTCCGAGTCAGACTTCAGCGATCTCGATGCATTCCTGGAGGCACCTTTGGGCCTCCAAGCCAAAACCAAGCCAAAACCAAACGCACTTTCCGAAACAAGTCTATGGCCAATGGCCGTGGTGCACGCATGTCTCCGCTTATTGGTGGTCTCCAGGCTGAAGGTTAATCTGCCACTTCCGGCAACTTGCAAATGAGCTGTGACGTGACTTCGCTCACATTCGCTCACCAATGAAAGCTGTTCAATCGAGAGGGTCGAACTGACTGGCTCGTTGCAGGAAGGAAAGGAGCGGAAGATGACGAAGCGCAAGATGCGCCACCTGCAAAAGCAGATGGACACAGCCCCAGTGGGACATGGGACTTGACTTGGTTCGGAGTCGGCATCCTGCGCATTTGTGGCCAAGCATGTCAAACCATGTCAAACTCTCAGAAGCCTGAGCACACCGCAACGCAGACACGAGCAATTCAGTGTGTGCTTGCAAGGCGAAGGGCGGCGTCATCGCCCCGCAGGCCTTAGAGAAGAGAAAGGGTGCGCAGTATGCTGGTAAGAACATTCGTGGGAAGACGGTGTTGGGATGAACAGGCAATAACAGGCAATACGTGCAATACCTGGAAAGAGAGCAGCTACAACGTATTCTCCCAAAATTCCCAAAGCTGTCCAGTGTCTCACCTTGGGTTGCCTGTACAGTATGGGCAAACTATGGGCAACATGCGCGGTGATTAAATCCTGCCTGGGGCGAGTTTCTGTGACCCCGTGGGTAAGACCGTGAGAGGACCCGCGCATCGCACACGCGTGTGGGCAGAAAGCGTTGCCACTTTGGTGACAGCACAGTTGCACCACGTTGCACCGCATCTCTCAAATGCTGGTAAACATCGACAGCCTTGCGCCTGAAGACGGGAAGAACCTTTGCAGTTATTTCATGCTATTTCCACCCTCAAGAAAAACACCCGCATGGAGTCAGCAGCTAAGCTAAGCCAGCCGTGAGTTCGAGGATGGCACCTCCGTACAGACCCATCGTCAAAAACAGGCGAGCGCACGCCTCAGCTTGACCTTGTCGCCAAAGGAACAGGAAGTAACTGGAAGCCAAGACGCGGAAGTCAGAAATGCTTTGCGCATCTTGCACACCACATCCTTGCAGGTCCAGGCGTGGTTGGAGTATCATACTATACGGTACCCATGTGCGACCTGTCCAAGGACTTCTCGAATTTCTCACAAGCCAAAGAGATGCCTCCGATGGTTCCATACGAGGAGCGAGTGAGAGCGAGTGCTTGAGGGCCCCAGGGATGTTGCTTGTAACGATGAATGTCAATGGAGCGCGATCGTTAAGTTGACAGGATGATGGGACCAAGTGGGATGTCGACTTTGCCACTTGTGGCTAGCGGCGGCTAGCGGCGGCTAGCGGCGGCTAGCGGCTAGTTGGGTCAGCTTCGCTCAGCTGGGGGCTTGGTCGGAACCCTCTCAAGCTGGAAGGCATCATGTTACATTGTTCCTTAGCCTCGAAGTGGCGACACCCCATGTTTCGCATTTCCCCATTTGCTGGGGTTTTGCCACAGCATCGCAGAGCAATACCCACGTGCAAGACTGCCTGGCCAATGGGTTCAGAGCTGGGAGCAGTTTCACTGCATTCATGGGCTCGGATGGCCACAGCGCACACAACGCACATTCTATGTGTATTGTGTCCTGCTAAGCACTAAAGCCTGTGCTGCTGGTGCCAAGCCCAAGTCTGCATGGCACTCCAACGAAGTTGCCAGTATCGTGTACTATCTATTACAGGTTGTCACCAAGGCCTTGTTGAGCCTGCGCGCGATGATGGTTCAATCCAAATGTGCAAATATGCACACTGGACAGACAGGCAGGAAGCCGGGTCCACAAGATAGATCTGCTGGCCGTGGCTGCTAATGCTCGGATGCTGAATTGCTCTTCGCAATGGCAGTGTACGCTAGTGAATCTAGTGAAGACCCGCTCTACCGGCTTTGCCGTTTTACCTGCAGAAGCAGTCCCCCGGTGGATACGGGTGTCTTGATTGAACGATTTTGCAGCGATGACTCTGGCAGAGTATCGGTATGCCCCATGCCGCAGGTCTTTCTTGAGGAAAGCCCGCGGCAGAACAAAATCGTGCCGTTAGGGTTTGGGACTTCCCGCTGGAGCATCCCGTGCTACCGTTGTCTATGCGAATGTCTTTCAGTTTTTCAGATAAGTTTGAGGTATACATTACATGGTATGCAGCCGCTGTAGGATTAATCCGCGTTCAGGGTAAAGAGGTCGTCGCCATGCAGACCGCGATGCCTCGAATCACCGTGTGTTTTCAAACTTTCATCGAGGCTGTCGGGGTGCAGCATGGTGCGGCAGTGCGGGATGTTTTTCGTGCCTCCGGGAATGCTTTGAGAAGCGACGCGGTGCCGTCGGTGCCTTGCCAAGCTAGGCCTGTGCGCTCCGAGACCCTGTGCGAGATACAAAGCCGTATGCCTAGTAACTTGCTCATCTTACACGTGACACGCCTGCTGCATGGTGACGTGACTTGACATGATCGCCTGCTGCGGGGTCAAGAGTTTGTGAGGTGTGCATGTGCCCTCCATGAACCACAAACCCTGGTACTTGCAACTTCTCTACTTGTTTTGGTCCTAGAAATCAGCAGAACCAGCTCTCAAGTGTCCAGTCGTCCTCCTGTCGCGCCATGGGGCCCTAGGCCCCCTACCTCCCCCCACCCCCCACACTCTGAGCCCCAGAACACCCAAACATGTCAAATCGCAGAATCTCACGGGGCTCTGGGACAGCTTCTCCTTCTTGCCAGAATTTCAAAGCCTTTTTTGGCGATGCCGTCACAGCCTGCGATGCCGGCGCGGCCTGCGATGCCGGCGCTAACTCTTGGTAGGCACGGCCAGGATGCGGCCATGCTGGCTCACCTCGGTAACCTCTCCTTGCAACTGCCAGGAAATGGTGGAACTGGGGTCCGGCGTTGATGCCCGTCATCGGCTGCATGGCACGGTCGATGAGATGCTGTGCAAAGTCTGGTGCATTGATTCGTTGATCACTCCTTCGAGCTGTGAACCTTCCCTTCCGTTTTGCCCGCTTTGGGGCCAAGGTGTGGCTCTGATATTGTTCAAAACCTTCATCATCATTATGGGACTTCAGCTCCTGCGCTATGCAGCCATCATGGAGTCCCGGAGAAAATGGAGGCGCGAGCAGTGTGCGAGCATGCGGTGCGAAGCCCTTCCTCTCAGAAGCCTCTCCAATGGAGCCTCTCCAAGGTTCCGACTCCTTGGCCTGTCAATGGCCATGGCCGTGGGACCCCTCTGTGAGGTGTCGGCCTATGCCTTTGCACCGCAGCCACTCTGCCGCAAATCGGATCGGTGGCTTTCGGTTTACGAGGCATTGGTGACAAGCGTTGGGGGGCCCCATCACGGAATAATTCGGTCCGGGAAAGCAAGTCACATCTGTCCCGGGTTACGAGGTCGCTTTTGGCTCCACTGGATGGCTTCGATGTCATTTGGAATATTCTGTCTGGAGCCTGGCTTGGCAGGTTACTGCAGTTTTGGGCTGGGTGTCTAAAGCTGGTAGCGAGCAAGCGCGCGAGGCGAGAACAGCAGAACCATGCCCAGGAGCTTGATTTTCATGATTGAGGTTGGCGCCGTACACCCTCGGTGAGAGCCTGACGAGCAGCAAACTGCTCGGGTCAGGCCAGCCGATCATGGAGTGTGAAGGTTGCAGCATGAGGGAAGAGACCCTGGCGATCACTGTCCCAAGGCTTTGTTTTTGCGGGCGCCGTGTCGGCTCCGATGTTCAGTCCTCACAGCAAGCCCCCGGAAACCTGACAGATCTCAGAGTTAGAGACGGAGGTGTTTGCAGCAGTGGAATTGGCTGTTTTGCTTTGTTGGCACTGAGTGGAACTGAGGAGACCATGGACGATCTCCGCGAGAAGTTCATCAGCCGATCGTTTCTCGGGCTGCTTTGCTTGGTTTGGAGCATGCACATGCATGCACTGCTGCTCTGAAGCCGACCGAAAGCCTTCTGAAAAAAACCGACGTAATGCCTCCGCGTAGTTTGAATGCGTCCCGCTTTGCAGCTGCAGTTCGAAGGTGGATCCTCGTCGGGACCTTGGTTTGCTCGTCATGGCTGGCAAATGGAACGGGACAAAGCTGTGGGTCTTTGGGATGCCGTCCACACCGCTGTCCTAAAGATGGCATGATCTGCGTTTAGGTGTGCATCTCCCTCGCTTGCTTCGCTTGCCTGACCATGCCGCCAAAGAATGGAATCTTGGCGCCAACCGGCACATGCAGCACTAATCGCTAATTGGTCTCTTGCATCTGTGTACTCCACAACCCCGAGTTTCACGACTCCTGTGAAAGCATTACTTCGATACTTCTCATTTCTACTAATTTCTCATGATGAAGAAACGATGGTTTGCAAGCGGTGGCAGCGTGGCTTTCGTTTGGTTTACCCAGGAACAGGAACAGCTTTGGGATGTTTTCGGTATGTTTTGAGTGACAAAGATAGAGATACTCTGCGTGTCGTTGCCCTGATGGCATTTTGTGGAAACGAACCCTGCAGCCAAGCTCGCTAGCCAAAAGGAAAGGAGTTACTGTGAGTAAGGCGCACAAGCAACCTTGGCATTCCCAAGTCCCGAACGCCTAAACAGGAGCAGTTGTGGCAAGCGGGTCTTTTTACCGAGGAATTCACGTTTTGAGGGAGTTTCACGGTCAACCTACTATTTGCAAAGTCCCGCAATAGTGCATCATGAGGCAGGACTATGGTGAAGGTTCCTCAGAAGAACGTGTTTCGCAGAACATGTTTCCAAAAGGGTTTAGGGAGCTCTGCACTTCTTCTTCGTATTCTTTTCTTGAGGCGCCTCATGTGAGCAATAATGAGAAGTGAAAGGCAAATCACTGAACCCTGTTTCCGATGCAGTTTGTCTTCAAGATAGAGCGACAATCTGAGGCGCGCGGCCGCCAGCCCGACGGGGGCTGCTGTTGGCCATGGCTGGGGGCTTCCTTGCCTCTAAGCTGAGAAAGCTCTCAGAAATTGTCAGATGAAATTGTCAGATGAACTTCTCGGCCTTGGCAAATCCTAGGGGCCGTGCCCAGGCTGGTCAGAGGTATTTCATGTCCTCGACTGCTACGGTGTTGCATACCTCTTTCGATGAGGCGAGGGTGGTTCCAGTGCCCAGCCTTGAGCCTGTCTGCACTCAGCCAGGGCAACTGGGATATGTGGTACGACCCGCTGGCCTACTTTATTCTAGGAGGCTTGGACACTTGAACATCTTGAACTTGACCTGATACTGCCGACAATCGTGTGGTTCGTCCTGCGCGCAGCACCTGGCTGCTTTATTGATGCGCCCCGCCGGGTGGCAGGTATGCTGTTTTGCGCGGCAATGAACGCAGTGCTGCTGAATAAAGGCTTGGCCGAGTTCGAGGCCATGACGCCTGCTTCAAGCCAGAGGATCGTGGTAATGATGATGATGATGATGATGATGATGATGATGATGATGATGATGGTGGTGGTGGTGGTGGTTGTGGTGGTGGTGATGGTGGTGTGTGTGTGTGTGTGTGTGTGTGTGTGTGTGTGTGTGTGTGTGTGTGTGTGTGTGTGTGTGTGTGTGTGTGTGTGTGTGTGTGTGTGTGTGTGTGTGTGTGTGTGTGTGTGTGTGTGTGTGTGTGTGTGTGTGTGTGTGTGTGTGTGTGTGTGTGTGTGTGTGTGTGTGTGTGTGTGTGTGTGTGTGTGTGTGTGTGTGTGTGTGTGTGTGTGTGTGTGTGTGTTGTTGTGTGTGTGTGTGTGTGTGTGGTGTGTGTGTGTGTGTGTGTGTGTGTGTGTGTGGTGTTGTGTGGGTGTGTTGTGTGTGTTGTGTGTGTGTGTGTGTGTGTGTGTGTGTGTGTGTGGGGTGTGTGTGTGTGTGTGTGTGTGTGTGTTGTGTGTGTGTGTGTGTGTTGTGTGTGTGTGTGTGTGTGTGTGTGTGTGTGTGGTGTGTTGTGTGTGTGTGGGTGTGTGTGTGTGTGTGTGTGTGTTGTGTGTGTGTGTGTGTGTGTGGTGTGTGTGTGGTGTGTGTGTGTGTGTGTGGGTGTGTGTGTGTGTGTGTGTGTGTGTGTGTGTGTGTGTGTGTGTGTGTGTGTGTGTGTGTGTGTGTGTGTGTGTGTGTGTGTGTGTGTGTTGTGCGTGGTGTGCGTGTTTGCGTGGTGTGTGCGTGTGCGCGTGGTGTGTGTGCGTGTGTGCGTGTGTGCGTGGTGTGCGTGTGTGCGTGTGTGCGTGTGTGCGTGTGTGCGTGTGTGCGTGTGTGCGTGTGTGCGTGTGTGCGTGTGTGCGTGTGTGCGTGTGTGCGTGTGCGTGTGTGCGTGTGTGCGTGTGTGCGTGTGTGCGTGTGTGCGTGTGTGCGTGTGTGCGTGTGTGCGTGTGTGCGTGTGTGAGTGTGTGCGTGTGTGCGTGTGTGCGTGTGTGCGTGTGTGCGTGTGTGCGTGTGTGCGTGTGTGCGTGTGTGCGTGCGTGTGTGCGTGTGTGCGTGTGTGCGTGTGTGCGTGTGTGCGTGTGTGCGTGTGTGCGTGTGTGCGTGTGTGCGTGTGTGCGTGTGTGCGTCGTGTGTGCGTGTGTGCGTGTGTGCGTGTGTGCGTGTGTGCGTGTGTGTGCGTGTGTGTGTGTGTGTGTGTGTGTGTAAACGCCTGAACATGGTGATCGCTGTGACTGACATTTCCATTTGCAGGGGGGCAGAGGGGGTGTGGGGGTGGCTCTGCCCGCCGAAGCTCCTCCCCACACCCCAGGTAAACGTACCTGCATTGGTCTGTGCCTGGACTCTGTCTAGAGTAGCTGGCAGGACCCTCACCCTCATTTTCATTTCCACTTCATTTCGCGTTGTACCATTCCTCTGAGTCTGGTACAGCGAGGCAGGACCCTACCTCATGTTTGCATCATCTCATCAAGTTTGCACATGCCATTCCTTGTGTCTGGCCTGTCTGGTAAAAAATCTTCATTTCACCTTCATGCCCCAAAACACCCTTAAGATTGCACACAGCATCAGTTCATGCCAAGCCAAAGTGTGTACCAGTTCTGGTTTTTCCCGACATGGGGCCAGATCTCAGGGGCATGTGCCCGAGCCCGCGATAGCGGATGAGTGAATCACAACGTTGCAGACGCTTGTTCTCATCCATCGGGATCATCTGCAGTAGGATGACATGTGCCCACAGTGGGCTTCATCGGGATCATCGGTCACTGCACGGTCAAGGGCCGCGGTCAAGGGTTGATCAGTAGAGACAGCTTGCTGAACATGTGCTTTCCCTAGGAGTGCAGGTAGGTCGTCTGTGCATGTGCAGGTAGGAGGACCAGGTAGGCACGCGCTCAAGGTTTCCGGAATCCTTAAACAGACATGTCATTGACTGTCCTCCCATGATGCTGTCTGACCCCCTGTTTTGTTGATTTCGCGTTTCTTGTTGCCTTCTGGTGTCGTTCCTGTTTTGTTGTCTCTGCCTCCTCTCTTGTTGCTGTTCATGACTGGCTTGCTGACACCAGCTTGCTTCTTCGCGTCCTTTTCGCCCTTCGGGGCGTGTGTGTGTGTGTAAACGCCTGAACATGGTGATCGCTGTGACTGACATTTCCATTTGCAGGGGGGCAGAGGGGGTGTGGGGGTGGCTCTGCCCGCCGAAGCTCCTCCCCCCCAGGTAAACGCACCTGCATTGGTCTGTGCCTGGACTCTGTCTAGAGTAGCTGGCAGGACCCTCACCCTCATTTTCATTTCCACTTCATTTCGCGTTGTACCATTCCTCTGAGTCTGGTACAGCGAGGCAGGACCCTACCTCATGTTTGCATCATCTCATCAAGTTTGCACATGCCATTCCTTGTGTCTGGCCTGTCTGGTAAAAAATCTTCATTTCACCTTCATGCCCCAAAACACCCTTAAGATTGCACACAGCATCAGTTCATGCCAAGCCAAAGTGTGTGTGTGTGTGTGTGTGTGTGTGTGTAACCTGCTGTACATGCAGGATTGGGGTCACGCCCGTTTTTCGATTTCATGCAGGGGGTCCCAGATCTGCTACTCACGCTGGGACCAACGAAGACCATGAGTAGCAGATGTGCAAACGTACCTGCTATGAGGAGTACCTGGGTGGTTGCGTCCGCAGCTGGTATCCTCAACGGGGACAGAAACCTCATCCCCGCAACGTGTTACATGTTGTCGTCAGCATGGCGCTTCCCAGACGACAACATATGCCATTCCTGGTGTCTGGCACGACGACGACACAAGGGACAGAACCCGCATCCCAACGATCATTCCGGTGGTCTGATCTGGGGCCTGAAACCTAGCCCAAACAATGACGACGATAGACACTGACTATGCTTGATGTTGTCCAGTCGAATGTCCGTCTCATCAGTTCCAGACAAGTCAACGTGTGTGTGTGTGTGTGTGTGTGTGGGTGCGTGGGTGTGTGTGGGTGCGTGGGTGTGTGTGGGTGCGTGGGTGTGTGTGGGTGCGTGGGTGTGTGTGGGTGCGTGGGTGCGTGGGTGCGTGGGTGCGTGGGTGCGTGGGTGCGTGGGTGCGTGCGTGCGTGGGTGGGTGGGTGGGTTGGGTGTGGGTTGGTGGGTGGGTGGTGGGGTGTGTGGTGTGTGGTGTGTGTGTGTGTGTGTGTGTGTGTGTGTGTCTGTGTGTCTGTGTGTCTGTGTGTCTGTGTGTCTGTGTGTCTGTGTGTCTGTGTGTCTGTGTGTCTGTGTGTCTGTGTGTCTGTGTGTCTGTGTGTCTGTGTGTCTGTGTGTCTGTGTGTGTGTGTGTGTCTGTGCATTTTGTTATGCATTTTTGAATCTTTGTGACCGTAATCCAGATTTCCAGTCTTCGACACCAAGTGTGGATTATACCCTATTAATTAGTATCCATTGAGACTAAGGATGATGATTCCAACGTTTGTGGGCTTCACTGCTGCAAAGAGACTGCCGGTTGAGAGAACGGCTTGTTTAGCAGACTGACCTCATGCGATGGCGTCCGACTGTAATGCTTGCGGTGACCATGGTAGCCGCAGCCAGCAAACTTTGATGGCAGTATCCAGGCCTGAAACCATGAATCTATCTCTCAGGAACTTCAATCGTGACGACGAGTGTTTCGGCAGCCGTAATCTTGAAAGAGACGGCGACGCTCATAGCTTGGAGGCTCCGGGTGAGGGCTGCTCTCAAGGCCCGCTCAGGCTTCAGAACATTCAGAGTAATCACGCGCAAGACTCGGAAGGTTGCTCGGCTACTGGTTCGGCATTCTTCTCGTCGTGACTGGCCTCGTTATCATCGCGAGGGACTTGCAAGTCGAACAACCAGAGCTGTCATCAGTTGAGCGGTTGAAGCCTCGTTTGGGGTATTTGTGGTAGTAAAACCGTCTGTGTTGCTGCTTCGCAGGATGCTCGGCGACAGCAGCCTGGCGGAAATCATGCTCTCATTGAGTAGTCGGTCATCAATGTTAGCCCTCAAGCTTGCGTCTGCGAAACAACCTTTGCTAGGGCATTATGGGAAGCTTCTTGGCAGTAGAGGGTCCTATCAGACTAGACCCAGTTGCAGAGTTGAGAAGGCTCGACGGCTGCGAAGATGCCTCCGGGCAGCAGGCCGAATTTGCTTTTGGGATGAAGTGGATTCTAGCTTTCATTTCAGGATCTTTCGGTTTGAAGCCTGAGCTTTCAGCAGGAGCCGCATTCCGAATCATTCCGACATTCCCAGCTGCCCTCAGCTGCCCCTAGCGCAGTGGCAACTAAGCATTTTGCAGAGGCAGAGCGACGGCTAATGGGCATCCCGACGGAGCAGAGCCGCGTGGTGGTGCCGGTGGACATCGCTGTAGCGCCTCGGTGCAATCCCCCAGTCGTTTGTTTGGCATGCCTGTGCTTTGCTTGACGCCTGTTGCTTCTGGAGGGCATGAAACTGCCCTCTGCTCCTGAGCAACTACGCAACCCATCTAAGCCATAGCTGCATACACAAAGCGCAAACGTTCGCAAGAGCCTCTGGCTCAGCCACTGAGTGTGCCTTGCGAGTAAGGCATGTAAGCCATGCAAGCGTAGCCTCTATTCACGGGAAATGCGAGTAGTGACAAATGATGTGGTTGCCAGAGGCCGCACGTAATACAGCTGCTACAGAAACGGTAGTTGCGAGTTGGATACGCTCCATCGACCCAACTGAAGGTTTCCATTTAGGTTCTCTTGCATGCGGCCGGACAATCCGACGACTTGTCTTTGACAAACGTTTGTTTCTCTTCCTCAAATCAATCACACATGTCGATTTGCGTACCTGTACCGAAGGCAATTCCAGCTTCTTTCGGGGATGTTTTCACCATGTTCCGCCTCCTTTGCCCTGGCGATCGAAACAAAACACGAACAAGGATCTAGGGCCGGTGTGCGTGAACCCAATTAGCTGCAGAAGGGGCCCAGGGTCTACAGATGTCATCACTTTCGAGATGTTG
The DNA here is from genome assembly GCA_905221605.1 of Symbiodinium natans. Lineage (NCBI taxonomy): Eukaryota > Dinophyceae > Suessiales > Symbiodiniaceae > Symbiodinium > Symbiodinium natans. The sequence goes on along the minus strand of CAJNDS010002666.1, from coordinate 120,765 downwards.
GCCGCAGAGCGTCATAGGCAAAATGTGTGCTGTTGTGAATGCACTCTGTAGGCAGTGCTGAGGAGTACTGGTTTGACTCATGACTTCGAAGTGGGAGATGCAAAAAACCCTGGCAGGCGTGCCGTTTTCAGAGCACACCCGATAAAGTCCTCAATGCGAAGGCTACGTTCGGACAAGCGCGTCTTGTTCCAGAAGCGTCAAATTCGTTGTACAGTCTGGCGTAAAGGCGACCAAGCGCTGTACACACCAGTGATTTGGGCATGTTCACAAAAGGCATACAGCTTGTGACTGTGCGTCGCGCCCCCGAAATGTCAAACATCCTTGTGCCGTATGTTGCAAAAGAGGCACAGGGGCCGCGTTTTGGGCATGTTCGCGAAAAGGCATGAATGCTTGTGGCAGCAAGTCGTGTTCCCGAAATGTGTGCCGTAAATATGTTGTAGATAAGGGCCAAAAGCGCTCTCATGTCCAGTGTTTTGGGCATGTTCGCGAAAAGGCATGACTCTTGTTTCTGCAGGTCGCGCCCCGAAACGCCAAACATCCTTGTGCCGTATGTGGTAGAAAGAGGCAAAAACTGTCAATTCCAGTGCTTTTTTGCATGGTCGGTCGCCATGTGGCTGGACGTGATGATCTCCCCCCAACCAAGCCCCGCAACTCCGCAACAGCCCAACCAAAGCCCGAAAGCCTCAGAGACCTTGCGGCCACGGCTATCGCCATGAGCAGAAACTCTTTTTGACTATGTCAACTTCAACTTTTCTTGGAAGGCGGACTGAGAGCTGAGCTGCGACGGCGAGAAGAGAAGGCCGGTGGCCAGTCGTTCCAGATCCGAGTTATGCGAGAAGGGTAGCAAATACGGATGTGGCTGTGGGTGTGGCTGGATGACGGCAAGCTAAGGCTGAGGCTTTGGCAGCTGCCGGCTTCCTCCGTTTTGCCAGACTGTGGCCCGGCCTGCTTGGGGCAGAGTCCTCTTCTGCTGCTAGTGTAGAATGTGTAGAGTCGAGAGCCTGTGGAGCTGCCGCGGAGCCGTTGCAGAGCTGCTGTGCAGAGCTGCTGTTGCACCCCAACACCATCATTTAGGCCAAACGGGTGGGACTTGCAGAATTAGAGAACCCTTCCCGTGTTAGCAGCAATGAGCAGCGTTTTCCGGAAACGGCCTTGGTTTGATTCGCCATGGCCAAGTTTTTAATGTGCAGTTGCGACTTTGGCAAAGGAGCCTCCAGGAGGTCACCGTTCAGGAATGCCTGATGCTGGGCTCATATGCGCGAGTTTCCGGGAGCCCCCGTCAGCGCCACCGCATCGCAGTCCGAGTAGACATAGGTCAGGTCGAAAGCTGGGCAGCTTCAAAACAAAGGTGGCGTCCGACAGTGGAAATGCAAAGGCAAGTTGCAGATTGGCATGCAACTTGTGCCAGATCTGTGCCAATGGGCATGGATTTTCTTAAGGCTAGCGCCTGCCTATGGCCAGCGACAACATAAGCCTGTGTCAGCACGTGCCGTCAAAAAAACGAGCAGCTGCAGAGATGAACCTTGCCACCACAGCAAGTGGTAGCATGATGTACAGAGTTTGTAGCTATCATAGGTTTGTGCTTAAACCAGTGTCGGGCTTCTGTGAATGTAGCTGTTTTGCTTCAGCAATCGCGATTTGTGAGTGCGCTTGGGTAGCGACAGCCACAGCTGCTGCCATGAGCCGAGTTTGCATCGCATTGAGCCTTTTGATTGCCTTGGTCAAGGGAAACCTGCGGGGCGCCGAGCCGGGGCCAAAATGTGTTGGTAAGGACAGCACCTGCAACCCTACGGCAAACAGCTGTTGCCAGGGGCCAGGGTTGATGACGTGCCGCTTGCGCCCGAGCGACATTGCAGGCGACGAGGGCATGGCCTACAAATGTGATGAGGAGTTTCCCAAGCAGTCGCTGCCGGACCCCAGCTGCACGCCGGAAGGCCAAGAGTGCTCTTCCGACCTCAGTTGCTGCAACCCATTCGACGCCTTCGACCGCAGCATCTCCATGACCTGCCAGCCTGATGACGGGCCGAAGAAGCGCCGGATCTGCAAGAAAAACGTCGAGAATCTGGGTGCTGAAGCGGCTTGCGTGCTGGAGGGGAACAGCTGCAACCCCTTGGAGAACAAGTGCTGCCAGGATTCGCATGGCCTGGGGCTTGGTGAGATGCAGCGTAGGCAAACACAGAACTTAGAAGCTCATTCTGCTCGACAGAGTCAATAGCACGATGTGACACTGAGGCACAAAGGCACTGCGAACCTGTCAGCTCAAGTTTCTGGAGCTTCCCGGAGAGCACAGCATGGCATACACGTGTGCCAAGGAAGCTTAGGCTTTGATGTCTAAAAGGCTCAAGATGGTCGCAGGTGCCCGCATTGTGGATTTGTGTTGCCCTTTGTTACCGTATGCTGTTTGCCAAGTCATCGTTGCGCGGCCGTCTTGGGCCAGAGGTGTCAGGTGTGGCGTAGGGAAGGATAGGCATCTTTGAGTGACAGGAAGTCTCGGGTGCCTCGGAGTTTACTCCGTTTGGGTCTAGGCCTGGCGAGTTGACAGTGATGGACGCCAGAGGGGCTCAGCACGTGCTGTTCCCGGCCTGGATCCAAGAACTTTTGGGAATTAAGCTGCATGCCCAACGCTGAGAGGCAACACAAAGTTCGCCCCAGCAGATTAAAGGGGCAAATGGTTGCAGTTGAGCCTCTCATGATGGGAGCACGAGACTCCCAGGTTTTGCAGTAGGATGCAGTAGGTTTTGCTGACGCCCTGAAGCCAGCCGGACTTGCCTTCTTGCCTAGGTGCAATCATGTAATTATGTGTTCTGCACCTACATATGTGTATGTATGTGTGTATATATATATATATATATATACGTATATACCTACACAGGGTAGCCCCACAACCCCCCCCCCCCCCCCCCCCCGCCCTCCACCCGCCTATGTGCCAGCAGCATGTGCCGGCCTTCCTGTTTGCCGCTTGCTGCTGCATCTCGTTCACATTCAGCACGTGTTCTGGTTTTGGCATAGGGTCTTAATGACGCGGCTTCGGCCGCACTGGCTGAGGGTTCAGAAACGTGAGCATGGGTTGGGACTGCAAGAATGCTGTGCTGCCCGCTACAATGCCACTGGTTCAATTTGAGTACAAGGACAGCATGTTGTGGCATCCAAAAAGCCAAAAACGAAACAACCAACACCACAAACGTCAGAGACAGCAGATCATGTTTTGCGTAGGTTTGCAGGAAAAGAAGGTCTTTAGTGCAAAAGAAGGCAGTGCAGCATTTTTGCAGTTACAGGCTTCTAAGGTGCTGCACTGTCGGAAGCATGTGTTTGCGTTAAAATGGTGCTGTCCAGACCAATTCGTGCCCCAGGTCTCTGCATACTGTGTTCTGGTCACTTAGGTGTTTAACGTTGTGTCTAAGGTTTGAAGTGTTTACGCAGGATTTCGGGGTTATGCCCGGCAAGACTTCCCAGAGCCCTGGATGTGAAAGGGTTTAAGGTTTTCCAGGTTTAGGGATTCGGGCTTTAGGGTTGTAGGGTATAGCGTTTGCGTCTGAGGGCTTGGGGGGGGGGGGAGGTTGGGAGGTTGGGGAGTAGGGATACAATGGTGGGGATGCCATCGGGGCGGGGGGTGAAAGCCAAAGCAGCAACACGATTGACAAACAACATTGTGTTCGGCGTAGTGGGCGAAGACCCAACTGGCATGTTTGGTAACGGCAGGGTCAGCAGCCTTGAGCCTGCAAGGCTGATTTAAACAAGGGCAGCCCTCGGCACCCCTTCACTGGCCATAGACAGTTCGTACATGTTGCTTTGCTGCAGGCTTACGTTGGGTTGCTTGCTTCTTGTGACCACAGTCCAGCACAGCTAGGAGGTGTTGAAGGCCAGCCCTTGAGCAATGAGTCATTGATGCTCGGTCAACAGAGGCGTAGGCCCTCTTTTGGAGCCTTCGAGCCGGATCAAGCTGGGAGACAAACAGCCTGCTCTAAGCTGCCGATAACATGCAATGTCACTTGCAGATGTGGCTTGGGAGGAATGTGGTTGAAACGGATATGCCACGTTGGCGTGATGCTGCACATACAAGTGCGCATCTGAAGAGAGACATGCAGTCCGAGTGGAAACGTTTACGAGGCTTGGTTTGGCTTAATGCGCAGAACCAATACACATCATCTGGACACCCCTGACGCCATCGGGCAGCAACTGATGGCCGTGAGCCATGAACTGACCAAATTTCCGGGCATTGTGACGACAGCCACTTGAGATTCGATGTAGAAGCTTTCCACTTGTCATGCTGTGAGAGCCACGAGCCCGCGTTCGCGTCGCTTGCGGCGCTGGGCCTGAGTGCTATGGAAGAGTGGCGACGTCGGAGTCTTGAGAGTTCCGATTGGTTCTAATATGCAAGGTCCCTTCCATGCAGTCTTTAGCACCCTGGGAGCCAGGCTCGATGCCCTCATGGCCTTGTAAAGCTGCGAAGGGGTATTCGCCCAACGAGGTTGGGCTTCTTTTTTTGGATCCCAGGCAACACTTCCTTTCTTCTTGTCGGACTGAAGCTGCCCATGGAGGTTATCCAGCGACTTGAGATTTGAAGAAACAGGCTCAGGACATTAACCGAGCCGCAGCTGTTTCTGAGCATCTTGCTTGCAGGAGACGCGCTGCTCGTGCAGGACGCGCCAAGCTGCTGGAGAAGGAAGCAACCGGCGGTTACAAGAACCTCGCAATGACCTCGAGCAGCCAAGGCCGGGTTGCAGGCCTCAGATTGTATAGCTTATGTTTGCCCAAAAGGCATCATGATCACATGTCATGTAGGAGAAGTTAGATGAAGCGGAAGAGCTGGAGAGACTTGGCTGAAGATTTGGATGTGTATCTGTACCTCGTCCAGAGTCCTGTCCTGTCTTGACCCGCAGCTGTTCAAGCATCGTCGATGTTACTGGGCGATGCTGGGCGGCAGCCACGTTCTCGGCGTGGAGAACGACCAATTATTGGGTTGCGACTCGGGCATAGCGTGAGATTGCCTGGATGTGCTGGTTTGGGGGCCGTTTGCCGTTGCTGATCCTACTCCTGCGGGATGCAGCCGGTGGCTGGGAGCAATTTGATCCGCTGGGCTCGGACGTCGGTCATATAATAATTACAAAATAGGTCTCGCCTGTAGAATCGTTTTGTTTTCGATGTTGGAAGGTACAAGCTTGGCATTGCATGCGCTCTTGCGGCATCGGGTGGTGGCCAAGGACAATGCTGCCTGGCATGCATGCAACGTTAAATAAGCAAACGAAAAAATCAACAAATACATAAAGTCTATCTATCTGTCTGTCCATGCCCTTTTCGATGCCCTCCGAGGTCAGCATGCTCCTAGCACAGCCGATGGTTTCCGCGAAGGAGTGCAACCAAACAGCTCAAAAAGATTTAAAGAAGTATCTGGAAGCTGCGCCAGGTGCATGTCAGGAACACCTGAGACACTATTACTGCCAGCTAATTCAAGATTCTCAGAGCTTCAATACATGCGCTAACTTGACGGACGAGCAAGGTCTACAGTACTTCGAATGCATTGCGCGACCCATTCAAGGACAACAAAGTCTACGTGAGCCTTTTACTTCACAGTGTCCTCTGGACAAGCCAGTCTCTTCCGGCAAAGGTCTCAAGGCTTCAAAGCGGATGTCGTCATTCAAGTTGGAGGTGCCTGCTGCGGATCTACGCATTGCATTCCTCATTGTCGCCCATCGAGCCGTGGAGAACGTGCAGCGCCTTTTGCAGCGTATCTATTCTTCAAGCCATTTCTACTTGATCCACGTAGATCGAAAGTCTCCCATCGTGAAGGCCCAACTGGACAGCTACCTTGAGAGCTTCCAGCAAGCCCAAACCTTCTCAGAAGTTGATGTGACAAAGGGAAGCAGCGATCTGCTTCGAGTCAGCATGCTGGGCCTTCGGCGGCTCTTGAAGTTGCCGCCTTGGCAGTACTTCGTGAAACTGAGCGAGTTTGATTATCCTGTGGCCCCGCTTCAGGCCTTGCAGCATTACCTTTGGTTGCACAAGGGCCTCAACCTTGTCGGTTTGGATGCATGCTCAGCGTCCACATGTTCTCGACATTTGGGCACGTCCTGCGCTGGGGCTACCTACAGTTTCGTGTCGATGCTCCGGATGCACAAGCCACTGTCCTTTGGCATGCGGTTTGCTCGCGGGAGCGAGTGGGTGGCTCTGACGGTTGAATTCGCCAAGTATTTAGCCACAGAAATAGAGAAGCCATCTTCTGCCATGCGCGAGGTTTGGGACGATGCTTTGCTGCTGTATCAGCCAGACGAAACCTTCTTTCAGACTGCTATTCTCAACTCGCCATTCTGCCAACGTCACATGAACATGATTCTGCACCACGTCCCCGCCGTGCAAGAGCGGAGGACTCATGGTGCGCATGATGAGATCGGCACACGCAGTCCTGCGGATTTTTCACAGCTAGATTTGGCTCTTCTTTTGGATGCCCGTCAGCATTCCCAACCTCGATTTTTTGCGAGGAAATTCCCTAACATGACAGAGCAGCCGGCAGTTGAGCTCTGCCGCCAACTGGACAACATCATGCACGAACGGGCCTATGACATGTCAAAACGGCCGTGGCAAGGCTTGCAATCCTGGCTGGCAGGAAACTTCACTAAGTGGGCTCGCCTGGCAGGACTTACAGAAGATCTAGCCTGTCCGGTGGACGGATCTGGCACAGACACATGCACAGAGAATGGCCATGTCCAATTGGTCGGTCGCTTAGGTGCCACAAAGCCCACGATGGCACCAACCGTGTCTAGCATGTGGTCACCTGAGACATGGGTGCTACGAGTTGCCGGAGAGTCAAGTGTTGCACTGTTGGAGAGGTTTGCGGTGCCAGCTGTGCCAAGTGGATCGCTCAGACCGCCGCCATGGAGTATGATGGGCGTGTCTCTTTTGGCAGCAAGGGTCGGCACTGGCTGGATAGCGGAGCGTGGTGAATTCGAAGGTCATGTCAACGTGGTTCCGCTAACCAGCTGTTCTGCAAGAGATGTGCAGCTTGCCATTTACTGGGCCCCACACGTGCCGAACCTTGAAGCGGACATTCAGGTCATGGTTGAGTGGCTAGCACCTGATGGCCAGTACTGCGGTCAGGTCAATGCACAGCTGGTTGGGTGCCCTGTGCGAGTAAGCCTTCCACGTGCATGCGCTCGTACCGCGCGACCGGGGACGTGGACAACCAAAATGCACCTCCAGGATTTAAAAAACAAAATTCCAGCTAAGAGGGCGCTGGCATTCCGTGAGTTCATTGTGTATTCTAACTTCACAGACGTGTCCGTGCTGCAGATGCAGCGCTTTTTCGAGCTGCGGAGCATTCGCAAATCAGAATGGGACGCCAAGGACCTTCTGCAAAAAGTCGCGACGTGATCAGGTTATCGGTGCAGCGCCAACTTTGGGTTTCTCCGTGATGGTATCCGGCTTGAGCTTGAGCCTTCAGGAAAGTGGAGAAAAGGAAACGGCTGGAGGACATGACGCTGCAGGTTTGTGAAGTGCGCGCCGGGCCGAGCGATATATTGCATCGCAGCTTGTGCATCGTTGGGCAGTTGGATTGGATAGTATTGGTCGTTGCTAAGACAGCAACATGTCGTTTAGCATGCGCCTAGGCAGAGCTAATTTTAACGCTACGCGACCCGCCTCGGCCCGGCCCAAGTGCATCTGCGTGAGCATGGTGATTCCGCGGCGCCCAAGTCGCTGGACCCCAAGCAATAAGGGTTGGGTTTAGGGTTTAGGGTTCCGGGTTTATGGTTTATGGTTCGGGGTTTAGGGTTGAGGGTTAGTGAAGGGTTGAGGGCTTGGGGCTCAAGGTTCAAAGTTTGGGGTTTGGGGGCAGGGGCAGGGCGGGGGGGGGGGGGGGGGGGGGGAAAGGGGGGGGGGCTTGAGGCCCACGCTCAGGGTGGCCAAAGCAGGCTTCCGGGGGGTGGGTGGTAACGTACGGGTACAGGGCCTGGTAATAGGCCCGTTAACAGGCTCTTTAATAGGCCCCAATACAGGCATACAAGGTTCTGTGATGCTTGAGCAGTCTCCAAGCTCTTACGGATTGGTTACTTGCTTTCATTTTTGTTGTCATCACACAAGCATCTTGTCTGTACAGCTCATACCAACCTGAAACTGTACGTAAGGGGGCGGGGTGGGGAGGTGGGGGGGTTGGCTGGGACGGGCTTGGTGTGGCCAAAGCAGGCTTCCGGGTGGACATGGGGGTGCAGCGGGGGTAGGGGGGGGGTCGGTAGGGGGGGGGGTGGGATTTTTTTGCATCCACTCCCTATACCCGGGCCCAAATCCCCCCTGGTCCGGGCACGTCGGCCGCGGCTGGATACAGTTCGACTACGGCAGGTACTCACCCCAGACAAAAAAAGGGGTCCGAAAATGGGCTGGGAGGGCATACACCTTCGGCCCGGCCCGAGGCCTCGGCGGATTTCTACGGATGCTTGCAGATGCAAAGTACAAAGTGCAGAATGGGTTGATGTCCACGAAGGATAGCCTGCGGATGTGAAATAACTTCTGGCCAGTGGTCGTGCTATTGATGCACCCATGCAGTCACAGTACCCACAAATTGCTGTTGCTGGGCACTGGGGTTGGGCTCTTGCTGCGCGCAAAGCCTCACCGTGCTTGCCACTAAGGTCCACCGCAGACTGCTGCCCAATGAAGGAGCGACATGCTCATGCTCGCCACAAATCAGAAGGGGTGCAGCCACTGCAGCTTTGCCTGGCGCAGGCGAAGCATGCTGCAATTTGCCATGCAAGGAAGGTGAGACTAGCAGACAGAGTGAGGTGTCTGCAGTTGTGCTTGACATGGGTTTTGAGATGAGTGCAAATATTGATGCCGTTCAGATGACTGCCGAGAGTTTTCTGAGCATCGAGGTTGGCAGAATCCGGACAAAATGGTCACTCTTCAGGAAGGCGGTGCAGAACGTGGTTGACTAGCCGGACTTGTTTCTGAACAGAAAAAGCAAGGGCTAGGGCATCTAGGGCTGAATGGGGGACCCGCTGTTTTTGTCGGGCGCAATCATTTGCAGGTCAATATTCCACGGGCTGTTTCTCGGCAAATGTCCATGTCATTACGCACTTGCCGGTTGAGAGAGCGTGTAACATAAATGACAGCGTGCTGGAGTGGCACGGGGTTCTCCGAGGACGGCTACAATCGGTTGCACAAATCAGCTACTGGGGACCCGGAACACAATTCAGAGACTTCGAGACAAGCTCTACAAAACCATCGGTCTGCCCCCATCCTGAGGTTTGGCAGTTGGCACTCTTTGAAAACTAAGATCAGCAGCACTTGGCACGGTTTTTGGGCTGTTTGTGTCTCACTGTTATGCTTGTTCAGTCAACAGGGGCCGCCGCAACAATGTGGCGCTGGCCACTTCTGAGGCCACGAGCCCCGAAAAAGCTGTAGCCAGCGAAGGTCGCAGCAGAACACCCGCTGACGCAGTGGGCAATGCTGTCAGTTTCTCACTCCGACGGGACGGCTGGAGGTTATGCACACAGGGACGCACCTTGCACCATGGTCGAGTTGTGGAGATCCCGAGTCGAGCAAGCTATATCAGTGAGAGCTGTCGAATGCATCCGCCCCCTGCAAGATCAGAGCATATCAGAGCCTTGACGTTGAAGCGTATTTGACCCGGAGTCGGCCTGGAGCATTTGGCCCCACAACCTCAACTCCGACTCAACTCCTCATAGCCCAAATAAAAGCCTTTGTCAAGTATTCTTGACTGTAATGAGCTCGACCAAAGCGGTTGCCGAAGCATGGCTTCGGACTCCACGTGCGCAATCATCGCTCTCTGGCGTCTGTGCGTGCCCGTGGGCCTGGGGCCGCAGGAGGGGCATGTGGTTGTCCGTGTTAGGCTGCTTGTTCTGGTTAGGTCGGATGGCTCTTGTGCCCGACTCAACAGTGCTGTGCAGGTTGGAGGTGATGGCGCCATCCCCGTAGATGTCCTGAAGGCGGCAAGTCGTGAGCAACAGCAGCTGCGCATCCTGCAACGTGCAGGTTGTTCTGGAGCGCGAGCTGCTTGGCCATTTGGATGACTTTGGCCAAAGCTCCGTTGATGAGATCCTGCATTGGCCTTAGGCTTGACTGAGCTTTGGGGGGTTTGCAGATGCTGCGTCCTTCTCAGGCAAACCTACATGCAGCCAGACTCTGAGGGAGTGGTGGGCTTCCTACAGTTCTGGAAAGGCATGGAGGACGCTCAGTCTGGCTACTGAAGATTGAAGCTCCAAACTTTAAGTCGCTAGGCTATTGCACTACCTTGGGCTTTGACAGGAAATCCTGCGTGCCCGGGGCACCCTGCGCAGCACGCTGACGCGTGCCCAGGACGAGGGTACGTTGCAAAGAGTCCTGAATGGCGTGGGATCGCATCACGGCTTCGAGTGTGCTGTCATCCATCGTCGGGCGCGCGGGCAGGAGGAAGCCATCATAGGTTTTCGCCTGCGGCCTCAGCATGGCATTGTTCTGTGTGTGGCCCGTTGTGGGCGTGTCGGTGGGTGCCAAATCAAGCTTATGCGAACCATACAGTCAACATCCAGGTTTCCTTCGCACCTGCCTCTTGGACATGGCAGCTCGCCAGGCGCGTGTGGTTTTGCAGACATCGGATCTCAGCAAAGGGCAGCATTCCACAGTCGTGCAGCACACTTAGCAGACAGTGGGGACTAGAATAAAAGATGTAGCGAGCAGCGGCGATGCTTGTTTTGACACCGTGGCGATGCATATTCCAGTAAAGGACATTCGGGAAAGGCCACAAGCGTCGCTTTCCCTCCCCAGAAAGTTCTGAGCCCATCCTCCGCAATCGGGTCGGCTTCCCAATCTGTTCCGGTCGATCCTGCCAAGCTTAGCATCCTATTAAGCGCGCTCACCTGCCCTGGAATCCTGGAAGCATCTTGCACGAATACAACCCTCAAACCAATCTAAACTCAAAAGCCGTTTCCGTCCAAGCTTCCAGTGCCTCGGATCCCACAAAGTGTAGTTAAGCTGCCGGCGTTGGGCATCTGCAAAAAAGTCATGAAAGTATAGCAGAGTTTTTAAGGCGTGCACGTTCTTAACGCGCATTCCAAGATGCCATGAAGGCGGTCCTGGAGCCAAGTGAGTATAAGCTGTGCCACGTGAGGCTGAGGTTTTATGGGGAGCAAGGCGACCTGTCCATCCCTTGGAAGCCACCCAAGAAAGGGGAGATGAGGGAGGTTGCCTTCCAGGGCGGTTTGTGCGAGCTTGCGGAGCACGTGGAGAAGTGGCTCGGGTCCCCGGGCGAGTGGAAGCTGAACAATGTGGCGAACTGGCCGCTTTCCGAGGAGGCGCTGCAGCGGCCCACGACGAAAAGCTGTCCCTTGGTGGTGAACGTCGTGAACCGCACGGAGAACATTGAGAAGGACGTCTATTCGCTGCAGAAAAGACTCCGAGACTTGGAGGATGATGTTAAGGGGCTCAGGCATCAGAAGACCACGGACATGAAAAATTTGAACGACCGCCTCGACAAGCTCGGAATGTTCGAAGAGTATTGGGATTTGCTTACAAGTAGCACGGCCGAGGAGACTGCCGGGACACAGGTTCGTTCTGGCCGGAGCCGGCGATGCTGGGCCTTTGTGAATCAGCCTACACCGATGGCCCTGTGGCTGGGTTTGCTTGGAGTCATCCTGACTCTTTCGTGGGCAGCCCGTGCTGAGGTGCTGTCTTTGGGGCATGATGTCCAGATGTCCAAAGACCAGTTTCTGGCTCTTGAGCAGCAAACGAAACACAGCGTCAGAAGCCTTACGCAGGACCAGTCACGGGAGCATGCGATGCAACAGCAAAATCTCAACTATCAGAGGCGCGAGCTTGCAGGACTTCATTCGAACATCTCCCGGCTTCGAGCAAACATGTCCAATCTGTCCTCTCGGCTGAGTCAGGCTCAGGCCCGAGCTCAGCAGAAGATGTCTGAGAAGATGTCTGGCAAGATCAACGTAATTAGCAACCAGATCAGGGAGGTCGAGGAAGATGAGGGGAAATTGAGTTTGTCACTTACGAACAGACTTGATCATCTCCAAAAGAAACTCCAAGAGGTGAAGAATCACACATATTCCCTGCAGCAGGCACAGCAGATGTTACAGAATCAGTCAGAAGACATGGAGGAGGAGCTGACTGCATTCGACTCCAGGCTCAAGCCACTGTTGCTTCGGCTGAATCACACAGTACACCACGTGCAGGTTCTGGAGAAGGAGAGTCGTCAAGCGAACAGTTCGTGGGCGATGCTGCACCACGAAGTTTCGGAGGTGCAAGATCGGACGCTGCCTGATCTGCGCACAGCGGTTGCGAAGCAGGCTGCGAGCGTCTCGAACTTGCAAACCAATATGTCGAGCTGGCACCAACAAGAGGAGAAGTACAGCCAAAAGGGCATGGATGCTGAACGGAAGGTCAACATGGTTGAAAAGGAAGTGCAGAAAGCCCTCCAAAAGACAACAGCTCGGCTGCAGGAGCAAACGTTGCGCGAGGCAGAGGCAGAGTTGCACGAGGCAGAGGCCAAGCTGAATAAGCGTGTCGATCGCCTCGAGGGGAAGCTGCAAAACCTCACGAATACGAGCGAGACTCAGGCAGCCAAAGCAGTCACAGGGTAGCTGCCGCCCGCAAGTCGAGGACCCTTTCGCTCTGAAAACAGCTCCTCTCGGAGATGGGGGCTCTGCGTGGCAGTAGCTGAGTGGATTCCTGAGTAGATGGCCTCAAACACTTCTGGTCAAAAACTGAAACTGTAGCCGCGGAAGATAACCTGCAATAACCTGTAATCAAAACCCCTACTCCTCTTGCTGACGCCGGCTCTACAGTGAAAATCTGTGCCAGCCTCAGGTATCACAAGGACGGTCCTCCTTCAGCGTGAAGGAGCTGAGGCCCGAATGGACGGCTTGACTTCTACCGTGTCAATCTGTGCCATGACAGGTACTTCATCGGCCGCACCACTGCCCTTACGGGTGCTGAAGGTGAGGCTTTCTGGCGTTAGGGCCTCACCTGCGATGTTCGTGCTCTTACGTTGCTACTTGCTGGCTTTCACCCCCAAAGCCTCAGCCACGGCCCTGCGGCGCTCGTAACCAGAACCATAACCCTACAAAAGAGTACGGAGCAATGGCAGGCAAGCTCTAAGCAGTCAACAGAAGCCCTTAGCCCTCGGTTGTCCCCTCAAAAGCGCTCGCCTCTCTGCCAGAAGCCCAGGCAGGCAGGCCCGTCAGCTTCCTGAGGTGGGATACCTTACGTAGCGTGTCTTAGGTTGGGTGCTTGGGTGCTTGGGTGCTTGGAGTGATTGGGTGCTTGGAGTGATTGGAGTGCTTGGAGTGCTTGGAGTTTGGACGAGGGTTCTTCGATGGTTGCAGTGTGGGCCATTGCGAGTGATTGGCGGGTTGTGCTGTTTCTGTCAGGGTGGCCAAGGGCCGAGGCACTGCGCAGGGGCAACGCGGACCCCGCGGACCCAAACTTGAGCAGGACCCGGAGATGCTGGTCACTGGTGAGGAGGTCGCGTCTGCAATGCGCTGTCCCCGGTACGGCTGCTGAGCGTGGAATGGGAATCTTAGTAAACCTTCACCTGGTGGGTGTTGAGATTTTTTCGAGGCTTACGTGGCTGGAACAGCTTGTGGACGAAGGCGCCACGGCCTCCTCATCATCAATGGTCTTAATGGGACACCCAGAGAGTTTTTGGCTCTGTTGGCTGGGCACAGGCTTGTCTGGTGAGGGCGAAGATGACGAGGACGGGGGAATTCACGAGTCACTGACTTGATCTGATAAGCACCCGAGGTTGTTCTTGTGGGGAGGCGCTGCGTTCCCAAGCACTGGTCCAAGGAAACGCGTATGGGCCTCAGGGTTGGGGCATTCTGCGCAGGACTCCGGGGATGAGGAAGAGGAGCCGGAGGCGGGGATGTGCCAAAAATCATCCAACAATCACTGTGTAATTGGGAGGTTGTCCAAGTTGTGATGCCGGCGATTCGAGAAACCCTACACACTTGCACACACTTTTATGGGAGTGTCCGAAACAAGTCGAGTGTCTGGCCACCAAGAAAACATGTGCCTTCATCCTTGCTGATTGAGATGAGCGAGCATTGTGGTACATGTAGTGCCTCTAGAAGTGTGGAAGCAATGAGCAGGTTGGAATCGAACGCGTCGCCGCGTGCTTAGGTTGAAGCACCCGTTCTGAGCTCATGTGCATACCAGCAAACTCAGTTTAGATCAGCTTAGAGTTGTGACAGGCGGTGCCCATTGTGCGCCGTATCAGCGGCATTTTGCGCGTTTGGGTTTGGTCTTGCAGGCCCTACCCCCGCCTCCGAGTTTGTCCCCGTCTCCATCTGCAGTCAGAGCCTCGGAGCCTCGGGTGAACGGGGCATCGACATATTCGGCGAAGCACGAAGAATCGTCAGATACTTGAGAGGACAGGCTTGCGCCGGATCGGTGCTGAACTTAATAGCTGCGTTGTTTTGCGAAGCAGCTCGAATGATACAACCCCCGCGCTTGATGTTGCAGGACAGATAGCCTTTCCTTCCTCTTGGCTCCAGCTTCAGCATCCGCACCGTCTGTGAAGGTTCCACCCTGCAACAGCAAACCCCCTTAAAACCTTGCTGCCTCTCAAAGCCGGTCAACCCTAATGCCTCACACGAGGTCTCATAAGGCGTGCAAGGATGTACATGCGCGGTTTGAATAGGGATTTTGAGACTTCGTAAGTTTATAATTCGTTTAGGGTTTACGGTTTAGGGGGGAAAGTTAACACAGGTTTGATCAGGTCGTGCATGCTGCTTTTTCTGGCATCCCTCCGGTCCCAGCCCACATGGGAATATTAACGTAGGCTTGAGATGCCCTGCAGCACGGCACCAACAAGCCGGCGAAGCTCACCTCTTTGCTGTTTTTTTTTGGCTAGCTTCTTTGAACAAACTGAGAAACTGAGATTCGGAAAGACACGGCCTGAGCCAGACAGGCACATTGACACACATACACGCCCTCTGGCAGCCAGCTGCATCCGACTGCCATGTTCGATGGAGTTGGCTCTGCTCCAAAGGCCAGCCGCCAGAGCCATCTGCTTGAGCGATCTTGAGCGTTTGGATGCTCTGCACAGGTGAGTCTTGCTGGACGTAGCGGCCGCCGCTACTTGTCAACAACGGGCGCTTGCAAATCACAAGTCTTGAGAATCATGATGTGCCTGTGCTTCAGCCCCTCAACTTGAAGCGCTCACAGGCGCTCTTTGCTTCTGCATTTGCCACGTTTGCATTGATTGTGCTTGAACTACTCTTTCAAACAACTCCTTATCCGCGCAAGCTTGTGGGCAGTGCTGTGCGGCGGGGTCGTGCTCTGGGACTTCCTTTCCCTTGATGTTTTATGCAAGAACGACTTCTGCATGCTACGAACATACAAGCGATTGAACAGAAAGCGCTTCTGCATTTTCAGGACTGATGTTACGAAATGCGTCCTGATGCTGAAGAGTTCAGGTGCAACAATTTTCCCGACCTCGTGTCATGCAGACAGAACGTCTCCATCTTTAGAGGCTGTGGTCTTTCAGTACTTGATTATACTTGATTCATATTCGCCATAGGTAACCGTAACAGTAAGATGCGTCGGATACCGGTATAAGACGAAATCAGATGCACTGGCACTTAAAGCTGTTGCATATCATAGCCGTCTTGGTGTTCACGCAGCAGCCGAAACATGCTGCTGCGTAGCAAACTTACAACTGGTATGTGCACGATGGCACAGATTGCAATGATTGCAATGATTGCCCAGCAATACGCATGTGACGAGCCGCACGTTGTTGATGATGTCATGGGCAGTGTTGACAGGAAAATGGCATGTGCAGAGAGTGGGCTGGCGGGGTCCCAGGATCTGTTCTCCTACCATCGTTGCAAGACATGATATCCCCGTGGAGTTCCACAAAACATGCACACGAGAACAGCAACCAGGAGTCACGTTAGCACCACCGCAATGAAGACATTTGGTATCCAACGGCAGCAATGTGAATGAGTTTGGAGATGTCAGCTGCGCTGCAGCTATCACGCAGATGATGTGTTTGTAGACATCTGAACACCAAGGAAACGCAACCCCGAACAGAAACAGTAGGACTAACGACAGTAACTTCGCGCTGCGCGACCCTGCCTCGGCTGGGGTCGGTTTTTGTGGGATTAGGCCGTGGTACTTGAAAATTCTTCCCGAACTCATACGGCCGGAGGCCTCGGCCAACCTATGCTGGCAGCATTGCACGTGTGATGGTAAAGACATGTAAAGACAACTGTGCATTCCCGCACTCATTGCCGGGATGAAATGACGAATCCTCCTGTCTAGAGTCTAAAGACATTGGCCTGCCTGTGCCTCTGTTGTGTCCAAGTGTGAGCGATTGCCTAAACAGGGTCAGCAGGAGAATTGATCAAACTTCAGGAAGCGCTACTTGTACATGCAGGTCTCCTCACTTTAAGATATTTTGATTGGAGTCTTTCCATGTCTTCCATGTCTGACTTTTGGGGGCAAACGGGGGGTACACGAGGTAAACGAGGGGATTAACGAAGGGGTCTAACGATGGGGTAAACGAGGGGGTAAACTCGGGATTAAACGAGGGGGTAAACAGGGGGCATGATGGCCAAGGCAGTGCCTAATTTCATCGTAGAAGTTAGTCTTCAAATGCCCTTGACTTGGGTGTCGGGGGGCTCCTGAAATCACGGATCCACCATCCATGCTATTTGGTAGCCCCAGGCGGTGAAAGCCGCGCCGAGTTCCTGCGACGGTCGGCGAAAGAGCGCGAGGACCGTGAGCGCAGCTTGGCTTGTGGGCAGATTGGCACTGAAGCTCGCTAGCCGATAGTTTAGCAGCTTAGCAATGGCAGATATCACACCGCAAATATCTGTTCTAGAGAAGCGTGCTGTGGCCGCAGAGGGCCGATCCCCGCACAAATAAGGCAAGCGTGTTCGCGACATCGCAGCCACCAAGATTCAGGCTCTGTAGGGAGGGGTTTTGTATGTTGACAGTCGATCAAGTGGGGTAACTACGGCCACAAGCGACAATGAGCTCAATCAAGCTCCCACATGTGAGATTGTGTGTTGCTCTGTGCAATGTGCAGTGCTCCTCTCACACCGAACAAGGCGTTTTGGAGAAGCAGCAAAGCACGCCAGGCTTGAACATATTCCAGCCCTGCATGATTGAACTTGCATTCTGTGCACGAAGTGGAGAGCTGGAGAGCCCCCTTCCAGGTACTAGTGTAGCACTGTGCGATCCCTGTTCAAGGCTTTCAAAGGGGAGCAGCGAGCTCTCTTCGATGCACGTCTTGCCGATGTCGAGAAGGCAACTGTATGCTTGTACTTCCTGAAATCGTTGTTCAAAGACAGCGAAGCCCCAAAAAGAACATCTGTGAACCAGGGAAAATGAGAAGCGCTTTGGGGAGCCTGACGGAGCCTGATGGATCGAACCTGCAGGTGGCACGCTTGCTGCCTGATGACAAGAAAGCTGTCGTCGTCATGAACGCACTGCGGAATTACTTGCCTCTTGGCCAAGCACCAGGCTGGCCAGCAGTCCCATTGCAGTTTGCGTGTCCCTCAGGCTTCGGCCTTTTGGCTTCTTCTACCGAAGGTCGCAGGAGCTCTGATTTGGCGCATGCTCTCAGCATGAAGATGTTGACGTCGCGGAAGGACGCATCGCGAATTCTTCGGCTTTGTCCGCTGGTGGAGTTCACCAGCCAGCAACCTGCGGCGACCAATTTCTTTGCTGGTTTGCTTGCAGAGGAGGAGCCATGCATGTACTTTGTTTCCAGGGCACTGTGTCACTATGTGTCACTATAGCACATGGGACCTCTTTCACGCGTGGAAATCCAACTGCGGCTGCGTTGCATTCCAACTCCGTCTCCGACCATCTGCGGTTGACCACCACAGCATTTCACGACTTTCCACGACTTTCTCGACAGCGTATCCGACAGAATTGAACCAACAAATGCCAGCAGCCCAACTAGCATTGGCACATCTAGCACCTCAAAAGATCTCAAATCCCGATTTGGTGCGTCATATCGCTTTGGACGATCCACCGTCTGTGCAGGAGGCGATGAGACACAGCACGCTAGCACAGAGCGTCTTGGCTGCCAAGTGTCAACGCCTGTGTGCTTGCCCGTTCGTGTGTGCACGAGAGACAGACATCTCCGTACGCACGATGCAATTTCGGCGCCTTAGTAAAGCCTCGCATGGACGTTGCTGGTTCGGGTGCGAAGACGTCTGTGCAGGATTGATGGTGCAGCTTTTGTGGTGCGGCATTGATGTGTCAAATCGAGCATGTGCAACAATAGGCAACATTGATGTCACAACCTCTGTGGATCATGTGCGCCAGAAACATGGCCAGCAGTGTCCTTGATATCACAATCCACGTGGAACTTGGGCATGTGCAGCCTTTATGTCGCAGTCACTGCAGAGCATGGGGGTTGATATCGCAGTCCTTGTGAAGCATGTGAAAATTGATTGGTAGCTTTGACTTTCTTTTCCCGTGAAGCAGCTTTGATGTCGCTGTTCCCGCAGAGTGCGTTTTGCCTTGATGTCACAATCCTCGAGGAGCATGCTTAGCATGGACACTGATGTCACAGTCCCCTTCTGGGGCATGCGCAACTTGCCAACACGGCTTCCATTAGAGTCATTAGAGCATATATACCCGTGCATGGCACGAATTCATGTAAGTTTGTTTTCATCTTTCGCAAACAAGCCGTTTTTCATCCTCTACGGTGAGCTCCTATGATCTCATTTGCAAATCCATCTTAACAAGAGCACTGAGAGATACAGGTTGAAGGATTGTGCACGGCAAACGTGGCTCAACTCACCCAGGTTGGAAGGTGATCAGAGCTCTGCTGTCCATGGGTGAAGTGGTGAAGGCTTGCGCTGTGGTGCTATGGTTCCTGTTTGCGCCATTGCAGCTGCCCGCAGTCTGATGACACACAACTTCTTCAGATGACATGTCATGTGAGCATCACAACTTTGCCTGCTTAAAGTGCTGGCACATTCAGAAAGGTTGCCAAAGTGATGCCGAGAGCTTACTCTTGAACTCGAGTGTGAGCCATGTGCCTCGACCGATTTCGTGGTCTAAGGATGCATATCCGCAATCTGCTTTTCGACCAGGCGAACGAGCCCGTGCATGCGCAGAGTGCCTGATCGTAACTGTTTAGCGGCAACTTGGGGATGGGCCCTGAAGCCCAGAGTGGCCTAGAGATGCCTAGAGGCTATAGAGGCTGCAGCTTTTCCAGCTTCGGCTCGGGCATCTCGAGTTGCGGAAGGATGGGGCCCGAAAAGCAGTCCACGTACAGTTTACATATAAGGAGCACAGACAGGGAGAGCGCGCGCGTCAGAGAGAGAGATCACGTACGTAGGGGTGGAGCCCTCTCCCTTGGGGTGTCCCGTCGTGGTGAGTTTCAAGTTTCCCACAACAACAAGTGGGGGCACCCAAACTGCGCGGGAGGTTCACACCTCAGGCCCCATGAAAGAAAAGGAGCAAGAGAGCGAGAGAGCGAGAGCAAAACAAATGAGAGCGAGAGAGAAAGAGAGAGAGAGAGAGAGAGAGAGAGAGAAGGGGGGCCACGCGTGCAGAGAGAGAGAGAGAGAGAGCGAACCTGCACAGATGGGCTGGCAAATCCCAAATCTCCAGAGCACCCCTGTTCTGCCTTGCTTGTGGACCCGGTGAATGCCAAACCAAGGATCGCCAGCAACAATCGGGTTCCTACTCCGGCACACGCAGGCCTTCTTGAACTGGTTAGGGGGAAACCTTCTTTTTCAATAGAGCACCCTTAGAACATGAGATGTTTTCTGCTTTGTCCGTGCAGATTCTGGACTGGGCTCTCGAGCAAGATTCGTGGTATGTGAACTGGGAGGACTGGGCCTCGTGCTCGTGTTATGGCAATTTGTTTTGCGAAGTTACTGTTTTGGGAATTGCAGTGTGCCGATGTCATGGGCAAGCTGTAGCTGATGCCGCCGAGATATGGCGAGTTTGTTCAACCCGCCTCAGGACGCCAGAACCCCTGCCAGCTACCAGATCGATGTGCTAAGAGTTGCTTGCTTAGGCACATCAAGTTCATTTCCCTGCTTGTTGCCATGCCTGTCTCTGCAACTCCTGTCTCTCCGTCGCCATGGAGGCCTTGGGGCGTGTCCTGCGCAGTCTCGCCGGCGCCTGATTCTCCAAGTGCTGTCGGCTCCTGGGCCGAGAATTTACAGCTTTGGGAGGGGGCTGACAGGGTCAGGCTAAAGCCGGAGCATGAGGAAACATTCTTGGCTTGTTTCGGGCAAACAAAAAGTTTCACATCGCTATGACAGTTGTGGGCTCCTGATGCGATGGTTCGTGTATCTTGGCCCACAGGCAGCAAGACTTCTTGACCCGCTGGAAACCGTGACGCCGGAGGAGGTGCTGCGCTGTGCTCAGCTTCGGCCGGCTGCATTGCTTGTCGGGTCATGCAGGCTGCGCGTGCGATCGATCCTGCCCTTTGGCTCTGTAAAGGGGATGGACTAGCCGAGAACATGCAGCCTCAGCATTGATGACCATGTATGTGGAATTGCATGAGAAGACGGCGGCCATACACATTCACGGGAAGCACCGGCAGTGGGAGGCAGCTGTTGCACTCCTACACGAGCTCGACCAACAGGCCGTGGATGTGGATGCCGGGCTGCTCTCGGCCTTGGTTGGTGCATGTGGAAAGGCTGCTAAGTGGCAAGCTGCACTTTCTGTGCTGTCCGAAGTGGAAGACAGAAGCCTGCAGCATGAGCTGGTCAGCTTCAACAAGGTCATCAGTGCGTGTGAGAAAGAGTGTCAGTGGCAGCACTCGTTGTGTCTTTTTGAAGATGTGAGAGCAAGGCAGATGTTCCCAGATGCGTTTACCTTCAGTGCAGCCACCAGCTCGGCTGGGAAAGCCACGCAATGGGTGACAGCCTTGCAACTTCTGGAGGATACGAGGGCGCATGTAGTGCAAGTCAATGACTTCATTTTTGGTGCTGCGATAACTGCCTGTGAGAGAGCTGGAAACTGGCGGGGTGCTCTGCAGCTGATACAGGACATGCAGGAAGCAGGCGCCTTCGTGAAGTAAGCGCAAAAGGGTGGGTGGTGAAAGGATGCAGCTTCCTAGAAATCATGCAGAACCACTGTTAATAGTGTTGATAGAATGCAAGAGTTGGAGCCCGAGATCGCCCAATCCGAATCCCTGCTCGCAGGCGTTCTTCGCAGGCCGGATCCTGCGAATATGCAGTACCCTGACAATGCCTACTTCGTGAACCAGAAGCTTTTGCTCGGGTTTGTTCTGTTGGGTCTGGTGGCGATGCTCAACTATTAAGCCTACGCCCTAGGCCCTAAGCCTTTCAAGATATTTCATGACATCTTGACCCACAGGTCGGTTGTCACGTACAGCGCCGCTATCAGTGCTTGTGAAAAGGGGTCACGATGGCAGGAGGCGTTTCAACTACTGGGAAGCCTTCCGCACCTGCAGCTTCAAATGGACGTCATTTGTTGCAACGCCGCCATCAGCGCGTGCAACAAAGCAGGCGAGTGGCAGAAGGCGCTCCACATGTTCCATGAGGTGAGGAAGAGACGGCTAAGAGCATCCACAATCACGTACAATGCGGTGATAAGTGCATGTAGCCGCCGGGGCGAGAGCTGGATGCTGGCAATACTTCTGTTTTCTGACCTGCTGAGCCGGCAGCTTCAACCCACAGCAGTTACGTACAATGCAACCATCGGCGCTTGCGATGCAGGGGGTCAATGGGAGCATGCCCTGGGATTGCTCACAGAAATCGCATCGACAAAGTGTCAACCTACTCTCGTGTCGTACAATGCATTGCTGAGCTCATTTGGCAAGAATGGCACACAGTGGCAGCGAGCCTTGTCTTTGTTCCTTTTGATGATTACTCAGCTGCAGCCGGATGTTATCTCGCACGTTTCTGCTATTGCAGCCTGTAGTGAAGCAACGCAGTGGCAACAAGCCCTCTTGTTGCTGAATTCCCTCCATGACACTCAGTTGGAGCCTGCATTGATCGCATTCAATTCAGCCGTTGCCGCCTGTCAGCGAGCAGACCAGTGGCCCCAGACGCTGCAGCTGCTAGCTGACCTTGCCAGCAGAAGCTTGCAAGCTAACGCGCTGACAATCCAAGCTGCACTGCAAGCGTGTGAGGCTAGTGGCCGGTGTGGTCAGGCACTCCGGCTTCTCGCCGACGTGCGCCAGGAGGTGTTCACTCAAAGGGGCAGCCAGGACTGCCAAATGGCTGTTGCCATTCCTAGCTCTGAGCGCGCTTGCGCTGAATCTTCGCGCCAGTGCCTGCAAAACAGAGTGTTATTATTGTAATCCCTTGCCTGAGACATCCTGAGACCGGGTTGAGGCCTCAAGTCTTGCCCACCTCCAACAGAATGATCATGCTCAGGTGGATACTTCGACACTTTGCTCTGGGTCCTCCGCCTGATGTGCTAGAATCCGCGCCGCCTCTCGAGGAGGAGGCCTAAAATAGTCTGTCAGCATTGTTGGATGAGTCAGAGGATACGTTTGCAGTTGGACGCAAAACTAGCTGGCAGCTGTGGCAATCAATCGCTTGCAAGCTGTGGCATTTGTGGCGAGGCAGACGAACGTGACGATGCCAAGCTGCGGATGGAGATTTTCGCTCTTCACTTACTAGCAGGAGTATTTCACCAGTGTTCCAGGAAGACCTTCGGGGCGAGAGAGGCTTCATGGAGGATTGAATCGTACCACTAAGGCAGGCAATGCCGGCTCCATTTTCCCAGGCTTCCTCCATCTCGGTGAGCCGTTTGATCCTCAGCTGCTTCGCCGCTGCTTGGCCCCTCCCATATTCTCGCCTCGAAGCTTCTAGGCCGCAAGAGGTGCTGGGCTGGCTCATGTGGCTGAAGGCTCGGATTGCTTCGTTTGGGCTCCAGAACCGCCTTCCCGCAAGACCCTATGGGTCGCTTGATTTTCGTGCATGTGCGGTGCCGCCTCGGCCAGCTCGAGAGATTCCCTCACCAGCTTGAGACAAATCCTTGCCTTTGGTGCGCATGACGAGCGCTGCTCGTCCTAAACTGCGTGCCAGAAATGCCAGACCAAGAGTTGTGAAGCTTGCCAGCCCTAAGCCTGTCAGCATGCTGTAGCAGATGCACTGGGCCGAGATGGATTTACATGGATGAACAGGTTATGGGTGCAGGTGTGTGGAAGTGATAGCACAAATTGCCCGCTGGCCAGGCCAAATTGCCAGTCTCTTTCTGGAAGAGACCAGGTGGTCCTAAGCAGGCCAGGTACTGCCAGCCTAGAGATGTGTCGTGTGTGACACGTCAATCAAGTCACCCGAGCAGTGTGCACTTCAAGCAACACATAGATCTCCAGCTAACAAGGCTCCAAAGTGTGTTGCAGCGTAGGACTGCCAATTGACATTTGCCATGCCTGGGGGAGGCACGTTGGCGCCACAAGCTTTGGAGCCCGCAGCTGGTTGATCGCTTGTACCGCGCGGCGCGTGGGACACCGCGTGGACCCCCAGGTTTCGACACCAGTGTCCGCATCGTTGAACCTTGAAGCTACAGGTTGTTGGATCGGGTCTTGTCCTTCTACTACGAGGCCGGGCGAGGTTACGTTGTCAACCAGCTCTGCTTCATGTCTTTGGTCTTTCATGTCCAAGTGGGGGACACGGGAACGCCCGCAGGAGCCCACAAACACCTACCCGGACACGATGCAGGACCTGCTCTGGAAGCAGCACTTTGTTTGCTCCGCCTGCTGTGTACGTATAAGCAACAACAACACCAATAGCACCATCACCAACAACCAACAACCAACAACCCACATCCAACAACCAACATCCAACAACCAACGCCCAACATCCAACATCAAACAAACGAACGACAGAACGATAACAGCAGTGGCAGCGGCAGCAGCAGCAACAACGACGACGACAACGACGACGACGACAACGACAGTTACAATCACGATAACAAAGACAACGACAACGACAACGATAACGACAGTTGCAACAACAACGACAACGACAACGACGGCGACAACGACGACAACCACGACAACGACGACAACAACGACAAAAAACAGCAACAACACTAGCAGCAATAACAAGAACATGACCAAGAGCGATAACGACATGGACACGGACGAGGACACGGACAAGGACAAGAGCAAGGACATGAGCAATGACAAGAGCAAGAACAACAACAATATCAAGAACAAAAACAAGAGCAAGAACAAGAGCAACAACAATAACAACAACAAGGATAGCAACAACAACGTCAACAACAACAACATCATCATCAACAACAACAACAACACCAACACCAACACCAACAGCAAAAGCAACAGCAACAGCAACAGCAACAACAAACAACAACAAACAACAACAAACAACACCAAACAACAACAAACAACAACAAACACCAACAAACAACAACAAACAACAACAAACAACAACAAACAACAACAAACAACAACAAACAACAACAAACAACAACAAACACCAACAAACACCAACAAACAACAACAAACAACGACAAACAACGACAAACAACGACAAACAACGACAAACAACGACAAACAACGACAAACAACGACAAACAACGACAAACAACGACAAACAACGACAAACAACGACAAACGACAACCAACGACAAACAACGACAAACAACGACAAACAACGACAAACAACGACAAACAACGACAAACAACGACAAACAACGACAAACAACGACAAACAACGACAAACAACGACAACAAACAAACAACAACAAACAACAACAAACAACAACAGCAACAAACAGCAACAAACAGCAACAAACAGCAACAAACAGCAACAAACAGCAACAAACAGCAACAAACAGCAACAAACAGCAACAAACAGCAAACAAACAACAAACAAACAACAAACAAACAACAACAAACAACAACAAACAACAACAAACACCAAACAAACAACAAACAACAACAAACAACAACAAACAACAACAAACAACAACAAACAACAACCAAACAACAAACAACAACAAACAACAACAAACAACAACAAACAACAGCAAACAACAGCAAACAACAAGCAAACAACAAGCAAACAACAAGCAAACAACAAGCAAACAACAAGCAAACAACAAGCAAACAACAAGCAAACAACAAGCAAACAACAAGCCAGCAACAAGCAAGCAACAAGCAAGCAACAAGCAGCAACAAGCAGCAACAAGCAGCAACAAGCAGCAACAAGCAGCAACAAGCAGCAACAAGCAGCAACAAGCAGCAACAAGCAGCAACAAGCAGCAACAAGCAACAACAAGCAACAACAAGCAACAACAAGCAACAACAAGCAACAACAAGCAACAACAAGCAACAACAACAAGCAACAACAACAAGCAACAACAACAAGCAACAACAACAAGCAACAACAACAAGCAACAACAACAAGCAACGACAACAAGCAACGACAACAAGCAACGACAACAAGCAACGACAACAAGCAACGACAACAAGCAACGACAACAAGCAACGACAACAAGCAACGACAACAAGCAACGACAACAAGCAACGACAACAAGCAACAAGCAACAAGCAGCAAGCAACAAGCAGCAAGCAGCAAGCAGCAAGCAGCAAGCAACAAGCAACAAGCAACAACAAGCAACAACAAGCAACAACAAGCAACAACAAGCAACAACAAGCAACAACAAGCAGCAACAAGCAGCAACAAGCAGCAACAAGCAGCAACAAGCAGCAACAAGCAGCAACAAGCAGCAACAAGCAGCAACAAGCAGCAACAAGCAGCAACATCAACAACAGCAAAAACAACAACAACAGCCACAACAAGCACAACAAGCAACAACAAGCCAACAACAGCAACCCAGCACAACAGCAACAACAAGCAACACAAGCACAACAGCAACAACATGCAACAACAACAACAACAGCACCACAAGCAACAACAACAACAACAAGCAACAACAAGCCAAAACAAGCAACAACAAGCACAACAACACACAAGCAACACCAGCAACAACAAGCAACAACAAGCAACAACAAGCAACAAACAAGCAACAACATCAACACAGCACAACAGCAACACCAAGCAACACCAAGCAACACCAAGCAACACCAAGCAACACCAAGCAACACCAAGCAACACCAAGCAACACCAAGCAACACCAAGCAACACCAAGCAACAACAAGCAACAACAAGCAACAACAAGCAACAACAAGCAACACCAAGCAACAACAAGCAACAACAAGCAACAACAAGCAACAACAAGCAACAACAAGCAACAACAAGCAACAACAAGCAACAACAAGCAACACCAAGCAACACCAAGCAACAACAAGCAACAACAAGCAACAACAAGCAACAACAAGCAACAACAGCAACAGCAGCAACAGCAGCAGCAACAACAACAACAACAACAACAACAACACCAGCAGCAGCAGCAGCAACAACAACAACAACAACCACCACCACCACAACCACAGCAGCCACAACCACAACAACAACACCCACAACCACAGCAACCACAACCACAACCACAACCACAACATCCACCACAACCACAACCGCAACCACAACAACCACAACCACCACAACCACAACCGCAACGACAACGACAACCATGACGACAAGGACAACCACAGCGACAACGACAAACCATGATATTTCTTTTTGCTCAACGCATACAGAAAATAGCAAAGATGCCCCTCCCCCCTGCCTTTTTTCGCTCAGTTTTTGTTGAAGCCCAGCACAGCCGCAGCCATCAGCAACCCCAGACAGTTTGTCCCGACTTCCTCTCCACTCATGTGCCACAGCAGTTGCCAGCGGCCATCTGCTGCTAGTGTCCGTTGCTATGCGCTTCCCCAATTTGGGGGCCCAGAAATGGCTGGACTTTGCGAGAAGCCGAGCAGCCCGTGCCAAAGGCGACCTGCGCCGTAGCTTGTTCAAAGCAAGACAAGTGGCAAGGGCGGGAGGAAGTCATCAGCGCTTGGGGGAGAGGTTATTGAAACATGCGCTTCCGATGCTTCCTGTTGCGCAGCCAGGAATTTGCGTTTCGGACAGATGTGCTTGCCACTTGGTGCAGCATTAGCCATGCACTCTGCAAGAGAATGATGTCTGACATCGTCAAGTCCTAGCCGAATGCCTGAGTGTCTGTGGCACACCCCGAAGCCCTGAATTAGAAGTTCTTGATATACGAGGACAAATACACATGCGCATGCATCCGTGCGACTGCAATATCACCGATCGCGGTAGAGGGCAACATATATGATCATGTGCATGTTTTGCACGCGACTTCATTCTTCAGCAGAGACGCGCTACGAATACAATTGTTGTTTTCGACGCTTCAAATTTTGAACCCAATGTTGATGACAATAAGAATGAAAACAACACATAACAACTAGTAACAACATGTAATCTGGCCAAGGTGCAAATAGATCCGATGACCATTGGTTGGTCGCAACTGGATTCCCCTTCCTACCGGAGCGGCGCAGCGATCAGGCACTAATGTTCCCTTGAAGCTTGGGGTGTGCAGTCTGCGCCGCCTGCACCTGCAGACACGGCCTGTGTGAATTCTTGCTAGCAGCACACTCCCATGACCATGGCATCAGGCTTGTCGCCTGGTGCGTGTTCTTCCAGGAGAAGCTGCGTGGAACCTTTGACGTGGAGATAGAGCGCCCTGAAGGCGTTCTCTCAGCAGAACCTTTGCGGATCGACCGCTGTCAATCTGCAGGCTGGTGGTCATACTTTGACCACGACCGGCTCTGGCGTGGCCCTGAGGGTACAGTAGTTTTTAGGGCTTGCAGGACGTCCCAAACAACATCCTATTCGCCGCCAAGGCCACACCTGAACTTGATTCTCCTGAGCATGTTCCGTGACTGCCCAGACCCTGGCCCCCTGTCGGACCAGGGCAAGGCAGGGCACGGTCGTACGGCTAGTCTGCGGAAGTTTATCGATTGCATGCCCTGGCCAGATGCTGCGTTGTCATCTCAAAGGGCTGCTGGCAATGGTCGTCACGCGCATGCGGCGCCTGAATGCCAAGCCTTGGTGACCCAGTTTAAATTAAAGATGATTGAAAACTGGCTTTGGCTCGGTTGTACTGGGCTGACATGAGGAAGGTGAGGGCGCGCCTGAAGATTCCGGACACCAGCATGCTTTTGAAATGAATTGTCGTGGAAGCCACCAAGCCAAGGTGGCTAGTGCCAGAGCTACGTGCTGCACTGCAGGACAAGATGTGTTGTGCCATGATTGGTTGGTTATCCGCCTTATAAGCAGGGTGGGTGGGGTGAAGTCCAGACATTCGCAACATGGCGAGGGTTGTCCGAGACCCAGAACCCTTGTGTCAGGACAAGAGCTTCCTTGAGATCTCTGCCAATGTTTCAGCCTCCCTGGGTGTGTTACGGGGCCGCAGACAGCACACACAAAGCGGAGGCTGGCAACCCAATGTGCTTAGCTCTTAGTCCTGATCTGCCAGGAACGAAGGTGCAAATGCGCCTTGTGAAGCTCCCCAGAACACGGAGACGGCTTCAGCGAAACTGCTGGAGGTGGCATTGGCTGAGGCCACCAGCGCGCTGCAAGCGGGGTTGTCGCTGTACATAGTCTCTGGTTTAGAAGGGGGACCAGAAAGCTCTTCAGTGTAGCCAAAGACACATTGATACTTCCGAGGAAGTAGGGAAGGTATTGAACGGTTCAAGAAAAGCGGGGCCTAGAAAAACGAGCTTCGTTTTTCCATGTTTCCCCCAACATGAAACATGGGGTAGATGAGGCGCGCCCAGGTTCGCTCTAAAGGACCTCCGTGCTGGTGCCCAAAAAGCGCACCCACGATATAGGTAGTGTTGGGGGGCGATGGGGGCAGACCCGGGCGGCGTGACCGCGGAGCGGGGAAGCGGATCCCTTTCAACTCGGCTAGACAAACGTGCTTAAGGGATGGGGTTCCGGGGGCCTGGGGGGGCATAAAGGGCCGTGGGCTGATGGGGTTTGCTCCGCATGTCCACAGGCTCCGCAGATGGTGCCATTCGAAGACCGTGCCCTGTCTGAACACGGGCGAATGCGGCAATTGCGTTTAGGTCCTGAGTGGCCAGTGCGCTCAACGTGCATAGACGAAAGATGCTCAAGAAGAAGAAGAAGAAGAAGAAGAAGAAGAAGAAGAAGAAGAAGAAGAAGAAGAAGAAGAAGAAGAAGAAGAAGAAGAAGAAGAAGAAGAAGAATAAGAAGAAGAAGAAGAAGAAGAAGAAGAAGAAGAAGAAGAAGAAGAAGAAGAAGAAGAAGAAGAAGAAGAAGAAGAAGAAGAAGAAGAAGAAGAATTACAAGAAGAATTACAAGAAGAAGAAGAAGAAGAAGAAGAATTACAAGAAGAATTACAAGAAGAAGAAGAAGAAGAAGAAGAAGAAGAAGAAGAAGAAGAAGAAGAAGAAGAAGAAGAAGAAGAAGAAGAAGAAGAAGAAGAAGAAGAAGAAGAAGACGAAGAAGAAGAAGAAGAAGAAGAAGAAGAAGAAGAAGAAGAAGAAGAAGAAGAAGAAGAAGAAGAAGAAGAAGAAGAAGAAGAAGAAGAATAAGAAGAATAAGAAGAAGAAGAAGAAGAAGAAGAATAATAATTACAAGAAGAAGAAGAAGAAGCATGGGTGGCGATTGACTGCCTTGGTTTGGTACTCGTACTGGGTGAGCTGAGGAGTGGCCGTCTTGCAAGCGATGATCCATGTCGACAAGGATGCTCAGTAGATTTTCACACATGGCTTGCAGCGCAACCGATGCCTGGAAGAGATACTTCAGCCGTTAGCCAATACATGCCAATACTTTAAACTTACATCGTCCCATGCAGATGCACCGCGAAGACACCCGTGCCGATTGGGCACGTGCAAGTTTGCCGCGGCACCGAATTCGCAGCCTGTCAGAAGAGTAAACGCACATGTCAGTACTAGACACGTTTCAGACCTGCGTTGGGCGCAGGATTTGCAAACAGGGGAGTCCCGGGAGAGAGTGCACCAGCTGAGCGGCAACTTAAGGCCGGGACTATCTCATGGAGGATGGTTTCGCAGCTTTTGAACGGCTGAACACAGAAGCGGAGCTCCGGTCCGTGTTCGTGGTAGAGCTTCCTGGCCTGCAGTGCCGAGGTGTGCATCTTCCCTCTTGGTCTGGTTCAGCTAGGTAGGCAGGGTTCAGCGTGGGTTGAGGGTAAGGTTTACGTAGGACTTAGTTTGGCATACTCGGGTTGGCTCACTCTGAGGTTTGTTGCAACGGATGGTAGCCTCGAGAGTGGCATCGATGGGGGTGGACTGTTTAAGGAGTTCATGCAGCTCGGCCGATGAGAACAAGTGCCATCACGGTCACATGGTGATGGCTTGCAGGCACTTGATAGTCCCGAACGTCTGCCATCGGATTCCTCGAAGAAAGAAAAAATGCAAGCTGTGCCCATTGCAGTAACTGCGGAAACTGCAGCAACAGGATTTACATTCCCGGCAGGCCTAAGCAACAAAGACACGGTAAGTACAGCGAGGTACAGCGGGGTTGGGGCTTGAACCTGCCAAGGATTTATGTGTGTCGCGCGGCCTTGAGCCCAGAATATGGCTTATTCAGCGCCAGCAGCGACGAGACCATTCACCCTTTCCCAACCGCCCACATACTGCATCCCAACGCGCCTAAGCTCTACAAATTCCTGGGCAAGGCTGGGATGCACATCACAAAGCATATCGAGATGTTGCGAGATGTTGCGAGATGTTGCGAGATGTTGCGAGATGTTGCAGATGGCATGGCAGGTCATTGGAAAAGCAATCTACGAGCAAATGCTGCTGGAGCACCAGTTTAGCCGAGCCTTCCTCAACAGACTATTGGACAAGCTGGGGGATGCTCAGGACCTGGCTTCAAAGCATTGAGCCTTTTCAAATTTCATAGCCGCGAGATTGCTTATGATGGCTTTGCGCAGGACTTGGCCAGCATGGACCGTGAGACGGCTCGTGGGATTGCACAGCTGCGTGCCTCGGTTCAGAGCCCACCAGCAGTCTCTAGCTGCTACTCGCAGCATTGACTCAAGCTGCGAGTTCAGCCGAGGCCACACCGAGAACATACAGGACACCGTTGCAGCAGATTGCAAAGATTGCGCTAGCGTGATGGGCTGGATAGTCACGACACCCCCTACAGACCACAAAGGACCTCGGACTGACGTTCAGCACCACGGTGCCCATGCCTTGGGGCACAGCCCAGGAGGCTTGTAGAGAGCGAGGGAGTGCGAGAGAGAGAGAGAGAGAGAGAGAGAGTGTGTGTGTGTGTGTGCGTGCCTGCGTGCGTGTGGATCGTCGCCCGTGCGTTCGATTTTAGCGACAGTTCTTCACATGAACAGCAGAAGCCGTTTCTCAGGACATCAAGCATGACCTGAGCTTCTCAACGAAGGGTTTCAGTGATATGGATTGCTGTGCTGAGTCCATGCATCTGCAAAGTTACATACGATAGTGTTGTCAGCATAGACGATTCGCACTTGCTGCTGATACTCCATGAAACTCCTGCAACCTCTGTGTGCCATATTATGGAGGTGGGCATATGCCTACGCCAATTCGGTCACATCATGTCGCATTCCCGTAGGTTCGGGCAAGGTTGCAAACGTGTATGAATGTGCCCACAGAACAATGCGCTCGCAAGAGCTCTGAAGCAATTTGCACAGTATCCGTGCATCACCGTCTTTTTTCTCACGGTCTAAGAAACCACATGCTTTCGTTCGGTGTGTGTGTGTGTGTGTGTGTGTGTGTGTGTGTGTGTGTGTGTGTGTGTGTGTGTGTGTGTGTGTGTTCGCGAGCGATTGTGTGCTCACGCCGTGCTGGGAGCGGCTACAAGTGCAAGCATTGGCATGGCAGCGATAGTGTGCTCGCGTTGTTCTCATGTCCCTGGCAGGTGGACCTCTGCCAGAATGGAAGGTTTCGGGCTGTGACGCAGGCACTTAGTGGGATGGCCAAATTTGGCCACAAAGAATGGCCCAGAGCCTCAAGAGAGAGAGAGAGAGAGAACGATTAGGGTGCCAGGGCCTAGCGAGCTCTTGTTTGCGGGTCGTGATTAGCGAGCACTTGTTTGCAGAAGAAAAAGCCCCCAGCAGACATAAGCAGGCATAAGCAGGTACAAAGGTTTCACGCTCGGGGAAAGCAGTCGGAATACCGACACCTGAGTGGACATTTCACCACAGGACGGGATTCGGGCGCGCCAGTGCGCGGAGGGGTCCGCCGGGGCTCCTTCAAGCCCAGCAGAAGAAGAAGAAGAAGAAGAAGAAGAAGAAGAAGAAGAAGAAGAAGAAGAAGAAGAAGAAGAAGAAGAAGAAGAAGAAGAAGAAGAAGAAGAAGAAGAAGAAGAAGAAGAAGAAGAAGAAGAAGAAGAGAGAGAGAGCGCGAGAGCTCATGACATCTCAAATTTGCCCTTTCTTCGCCTTTGTGTCGGCCGTTCGTGGGAGGAGAACGTGGACTCCTATGTGCAGTTTCTCATGGATCACCGCGTTACTGCCCAGATGATGCTTCCAACCATGCACTTCATGGAAGGCTTGAAGTGCCCAATCTGCACTTCAGAGAATCGCGAGTTCTATGTGTACCGAGTGCAGCATCGGGCTCTAATCCAGGTGTGTGCTACCTTTGAGCTGGCTCCGCATGTTTGATGCCCGCGAGCTTGGCATCATCATCTCTGGATCTTCTGCTGGCTTTGACGTGGCAGATCTGAGAGCAAACACCGTCTACAACGGTGGATACACGGACTGGGTTTGCTAAAGCAAGATGTTTTCTGTGCCATAAGAAGTACGTGGACCCACACGCACACTCTTGCGCTTATGTCGGGAGCTCCTTACACACGTAGTGGAAGGCATACAAATCCGCAGGCGCGATTTTCACTGCAAAGGTCTGGCGGGTTCGTTCACCGACCGGTGTGGCAAACTACATGGTTGGATCTGAAAGTTTGCTTTTTTTATGGGCAGATTGCTGAAAGCACTAGGCAAAACTCCCTCCGCCGAAGCAACAAAACACACATACCAGTGCACGAAGTTGATGGGGCACATCCTGCATACGGCCTCAATTTTTGGAATTAGTTTTTGTCCTCTCAACAGCTGTGGTCGGCCTACGCTCTGCCGGCACATTCACAAATGAATCGTATCTGTGTCACATCTGTCGATTCTCATCTGTCGCTCAAGGCAATGGCTTGTTGCTGGGCACTGGTTCTGTTTGCTCGAAGGAACAAAGTCAAGGTTAAGGTCATTCCTGAAGGCCGGCAACAACTAAAGACACGACGTGGTCACGCGGCGTGACGCCCGAAGCCATGCCGCTGTGTCGTCAGCATTCCTGGCACGTCGTTAGTGGGCGCGAGTTCAAAGCAGCCGGGGCCATCACGCCTGGGGATTTGGACTAGGGTACATTGGAACCATGACAAGCTTTAAAGAACACAGACAAGGAATACAGAACAGCGACAGGGATTTTACGGTCTCATGACTATTTGTACTGATGCTATAATATGCTCTATTGACTATTAGACGAAACGACTCTCGGGAGACCGGATTTCAAAAATTTCGGAGTAGGAGTAGAAGAAGTAGTAGTAGTAGTAGTAGTAGTAGTAGTAGTAGTAGTAGTAGTAGTAGTAGTAGTAGTAGTAGTAGTAGAAGTAGTAGTAGTAGTAGTAGTAGTAGTAGTAGTAGTAGTAGTAGTAGTAGTAGTAGTAGTAGTAGTAGTAGTAGTAGTAGTAGTCGTCGTCGTCACCCTCTTCTCAGATACGGGAGACCGGATTTTCAAGCTTTCAGGCTCACTACTACTTAGCAGTAGTAGCAGAAGAAGAAGTAGCAGTAGTAGTAGTAGTAGTAGTAGTAGTAGTAGTAGTAGTAGTAGTAGTAGTAGTAGTAGTAGTCATCACCCCCCCCCCCCACCTCAGATATGGGAGACCGGATTTTCAAGCTTTCAGGCTCCGAAACCTCCCACTCCCGTAGGTTTCCACCCCCACTACTACTTAGCAGTAGTAGTAGCAGTAGTAGTAGTAGTAGTAGTAGTAATAGTCATCCCCCCCCCCCTCAGATACGGGAGACCGGATTTTCAAGCTCTACTACTACTACTACTACTACTACTACTACTACTACTACTACTACTACTACTACTACTACTACTACTACTACTAGTACTAGTACTCGTACTAGTACTAGTACTAGTACTAGTACTAGTACTAGTACTACTACTACTACTAGTACTACTACTACTACTACTACTACTACTACTACTACTACTACTACTACTACTACTACTACTACTACTACTACTACTACTACTACTACTAGGCGTGACGTTCTTAATTGATCGCAGGGGTTTTTGTGGCATGCAATTTTCGTGTTAAGAGACGAAAACCTCGGTATTTACAGTGTTTCCTGGCTTTGTCCGTTTACGGACACGAAAAATGGACGTGTAAAAATTGCCGGAAACTACTTTCAACTACTTTAGGCGCAGGAGGAAAACATCGGTATTTACAGTGTTTTCGGGCTTCAAAAACGGTCAATTACAGGGCCTACTTTGCACAGACGTGTTCTCAGAACAGAGGAAAAGACCGGTATTTACAGCGTTTCGCGGGTTTTCTAAGATGTGGCCAAACTTGTCCTTAAACCCGAACGCCTCCAGCAAGCCGAACAGTCGTGCACCCTGAAATCCGAAACCCCAAAACCTGAAGCAAGCCCAAGAGTCGTGCACCCTTAAAATCTCAACCCCACAGCGTCAAGCACGTCCCCAGAAAAAACACAAAACATCTGGAGCCTGAAACCCCAAACCCCATGCGTACCCTGAATGAGCACCCCCTTAAACCTTAAATCCCATAGAAAAAGCCCAAAAGTCCTTTCACCTTACAGCCTCAACCCCAAACCCTGACTGCAAGCCCAAAACTCCTTCGACCTTACACCCTAAACCCCAAACCCCACAGAGAAAGGCGAAAAGTCCTTTGACCTTACAGCCTCAATCCGGCCGGGCCTTGCTCGAGTTTAGCTCGCCTGAACTGTAGTTTGAGCTGAAGACGTGAAGTTGCTGGAGGATTTCTCTCCTCGCCTCAAACCCCATATTTCCAGTGGAAGCCCAAAAGGTTCCCAAAACAAGCCCAAAAGATCTCTACCCTGAAACCCCAAATCCTAAACTTTCCACTGTGAGCCCAAAAGGTCTAGCCCCTAAACCAACCACAAAAACAGAGGAAAACAGTAGACAGCGTGGTCATGTGTGCACAAAGCACAGCACGACCCCCATGTGTGCACAAAGCACAGCACGTAATTCCCCCCCCCCCCCAACCCCTGAGCGTGGTCATGTGTGCACAAAGCACAGCACGTAATTACCCCCCACCCCCCCACCCCCCCCCAACCCGTCAAACGGAGGAAAAACAGGAGAAAACGATAGAAAAAGTAAAAAAACAGCAGAAAACACCATGATCAGTTAAGAGCGTGTCACCTACTACTACTACTACTACTACTACTACTACTACTACTACTACTACTACTACTACTACTACTACTACTACTACTACTACTACTACTACTACTACTACTACTACTACTACTACAACATACTACATACTACATACTACATACTACATACTACATACTACATACTACATACTACATACTACATACTACATACTACATACTACATACTACATACTACATTGCTACATACTACATTGCTACATACTACATTGCTACATACTACATTGCTACATACTACATACTACATACTACATACTACATACTACATACTACATACTACATACTACATACTACATACTACATACTACATACTACATACTACATACTACATACTACATACTACATACTACATACTACATACTACATACTACATACTACATACTACATTGCTACATACTACATTGCTACATACTACATTG